>VJMH01005387.1:0-16258 GCA_009835185.1 Aphanomyces stellatus | reverse complement strand
CGGACGTCCAGCTTGTCCATAAAGTTGAGAAAGACGCCGTAGTACGAGCCATCGTATTGGGCCGTGGGGAGCTTTTCAACCAAGTGCGAGCCAATGCCCTTGAAAACAAACCGCGTCAACGCAAAGTCCGAGTACCGATCGTCCCAGACCACGTGCACCTTGGGCCACATTTTGCCCACTCGAGCCATGACGTACGCTTCCTTGTCTTCGCCTTGCTTCCACGTCGCATTCAAGTTGTCGATAAACGGAGCAAAGTCACGAATGTAGCTGATTGCTTGGGTCACAAGCGGGGGATCGTCGGGCCAATCTTCGTCATCCGAGGGCACTTCCAACAGCGTGTGGGGCATTTTCACCTTGGACAGCAGCTTCTTTTCGGTGGGAATCGTCATGTTGACGTCAGCATGGGGCGTGGCCCAACTCGTGGCTTTGGCTTGGACGATTTGGAGCATCAAATTGGTGTAGACATCGAGCCGCGTATCGCTGAGCATGGCGGCGACGGAGGCATTCGAGGCGCCGAAGGCAGACAAAATCTTTTTGGTTTGGGGGAGTTGCAGGAACGCCATGTCTTGTGTGGGTGGGTGTTGGCTCGACGCATTGACTGTGATGGTGGGGCCATCAATGGATGCGACAGCCTGTGAAACAACGAAGGTCAGAGGAGGGTTGTTGACCGCATGGCCAAATAGAAAAGTAAATGCCAGCCAGAGAGAAAGGTATAGCTACAAAGGTAGAGACACCATTCAATGCAGTGACATCTGTGGGGGTGATGAACTGCCTCTTTGGAGTGCCGTTGTTGTCGCGTGACATTAAGAATGCATCTCAACAAATGAGTTTAATACAAATCCATATCTATTTACAAAAAGAATGTATCTTTTGCGTGCAACCACACGATCTCCTGCAGACTTGCCGAGTTACCCCAGAAGCTCCGTCAATTGCCCGAAAATACACAATATATACTAGTACAACTTTAAGCCATGTGGCATTCATTATCCACACTCATTGGGTAATAATTCAATCTTTTCGTATTTCGAAGAAAACTAATGCATGACTGGTCTCGGCGGGTTTTACTGGCTTGAGCTATGAATAGCATCAAACCCACATTCAAGTATTTGCCGCCAAGGTATAGCTTTTTGCTGATGTCTTTCAAGGAGTGTTGTCGACGGGATGGGTTGGCGACGTTTGATGGAGTGAACTCGCGATACAAATTCAAGATGAAGACGTAAAGAAAAGCCTGGCAGCATACTCATCGTCGAACATGACACTGGTTTTAGCTGGGTGTCGCAGGGAAGCCTAAAACAAAATAGGAAAGTGTCCAGCAGTTGCAACTCCAATGTTTCCAACAATCCCTCCGTACCTTGCCTGCGTGATGTTTGAAATGCACGATGGGGCCATGCATGTTGTTCATGCTGGATGAGGTTTCGAGCATAGACGAGTCTTTTGCACTCAAAAAAGGAATTGACACTTTTTCTTGGACGGAGGTGGAATAAATATTTGTCCAAGTAGATCACGTTTCTGCTTTTTTTAATCAACGAGGACTCCACATTCTACTACATGTAAGATCTCTCTTACATGTAGTACAAAATGGAGTCCTCGTCAAATATGTTCATAAACAATTATCATCTGTATAGGGCCGACGATGGGCCGGCGAGCCATTTCGAGACATGAAATAGTTTGCTCGTCTTTCCGTAATCTGGTTGTCGCCTTTTTGGAGAAGCACAATTTGGTTTTGTGATTATTGCCTGATGGCTCCAACTTGTGTTGATGGATCTGGACTTGTCGATATGTAAATTGCGATGTTCGGTATCGATTGAGTTGCTCTCCCATGGTAACAAATAACCAGAGACGAATGAATGGCATGACGATGAACTTCACACATCCTTCTCGTTCTGTGATGGATATAATCACCCCCATCAGGCATCGCCATACTGTGGAAAACGTACAATTTTTCCTGTTTAACCGTTTGAACCATGGATCTTACATCGAAGAATCACCAACATCAGACTTTAACATTAGAAATATGTTTTGTCACCGCATATCGTGCACGAGTACTTCTGGTCAGTTCTTGTGTGCTCCGACTGGGGCATGATGCCAGGACATGTGGTTCCTTGATTGGCTAGTTTCACAAGTTGAAGTGACGCGCAAAAACATGCAACTCCCATCAAGTCCGGCCCAGTAACCGGCCAATGACAGTTGACGTTAAAAAATACATACTCGGAGTACAGCATACTCTGGACAACTAGAAACGTATTACATTTTACTGTCTCGCATCACGACGAGACCAAGCTCCACATGCAGTACATATCTCGGTGTCAATGCGTCCACGAAATACCATTTTTGTTCTCGAACAAAGATTTCCTCCCAAGGCACTCTAATGACAAGAGTTGACGTGGACTTACCGTCTTTAGTGCCCACCAACAAAGCAATTTTGATTGAAGTCGATGCATTCGACAATAAATTGCGTCTTGTGTGAGTTGGGTACAAGTATTGTCATTAGACCACTCTAGCCCAACGTCAAGTTGGCCGACAGCGCAACCAACACCAACGTACCTTTGACGCAGAGTCGTGTCTTGACTCTCGATGCTCATTTTGCAATTTCTACAGCACCAACCAGTCCCCTTCCCACGACTACAACATGAAAGCTACCTTTCTCTTGGCCACTCTCGCCGTCGCGGCTGCTGAGATCCCCCAAATCCCCGTCCACAAGTACCTGTGCATCAAGAACTCTTGCGTCCAACAGCCCATCTCGTTTGACGAAGAAATCGCCGTCGAACGCGGCTCGGCGCCCACGCTCACGTCGTTGGTCGACTGCGAAGCCACGTGTGGCGTCGGCAACCTCTGGCCCCTTCCTGCCTCGGTTGACTATGGCACCAAGCGCCGCGTGACCATCCCGATCAACGTCGCGGCCATCTCCCACTCGGTCAAGGGTGCCAGTGGTCCCTTGGTCAGTGCCATCCAAGACATCTTCAACAACGCCGTCAACTCAAAGAACATTGACGAAAAGACCTTGTTTGCCCGTGAAATCACGAATGCTGGCGATGGCGTGACCGTTTCGGCCACGATCAAGCAGTCGAGCGAGGTCTTGACGACCGCGACCGACGAATCGTACTCGCTTGTGGTCGATGGCAAGAATGTCAAGATCGAAGCCACGACGGTCTATGGCTACCGCCATGCCTTGACGACGCTGGCCCAGCTCATCGACTACTCGGACTTGAGCAAGACCGTGCGTTTGGTCAGCTACGCCAAGATCGCCGACAAGCCTGCCTACTCGTACCGTGGCCTCATGATCGACTCGTCGCGCAACTACTTTACGGTCGATTCGTTGAAGCGCTTGATCAAGACGATGGGCGAAAACAAATTGAACATTTTCCACTGGCATCTCACCGACTCGTACTCGTTCCCGCTTGAAATCGTCGGCGAACCCCGCTTGCTCCAGTATGGCGCGTACAGCCAAGACCGTATCTACACGCAAGAGCAAGTCCAGGATGTCGTCAACTACGCCAAGGCCTTTGGTGTTCAAGTCGTACCTGAGATCGACGCCCCAGCCCATGCTGGTGCCGGCTGGCAATGGGGCCCAGACAACGACTTGGGTGAACTCACCGTGTGCTTCAACAAGCAACCGTGGACCGACTACTGCTTGCAACCTCCTTGTGGTCAACTCAACCCGCTCAACGAAAACTTGTACCCGATCTTGGACACCATCTTCACGGAAGTGAACGGTTTGTTCCAGTCCGAGTTCTTCCACATGGGTGGTGATGAAGTGCACGTTGGGTGCTGGAACTCGTCGCAAGTGATTGTGGACGCGATCAAGGACCGCAACAACAAGACCGAGTTCTTTGACTTGTGGGGCCGTTACCAAGAGCGTACGCAGAAGCTTGCGACGGACAAGAACGGCAAGAAGGTCATTCTCTGGTCGAGCGATTTGACTGTGCCCCAGTTCTACAAGTACTTGCCCAAGAAGAGCACGATCGTTCAAGTGTGGAGTGGCACGGCGGACCAAGAAGTGAAGAAGCTCACGAACGACGGCTACCCTGTCATCGTAACCAACTGGGACGTGCACTACCTTGACTGTGGCTTTGGCGGGTGGGCCAAGAAGAGCGATGGCTGGTGCGCGCCTTACAAGACGTGGCAAGTCATCTACGACTTTGACGTGTCGACCAACGTGACGGCCGCCAACCGCAACCTCGTGCTTGGGTCCGAAGTCGCCATGTGGTCTGAGTTGTCGGACCCGCATGTCGTCGAAGCCAAGGTGTGGCCCCGCGCGACGGCGTTGGCTGAGCGTTTGTGGTCCAACCCCAAGACCACGTGGAAGGAAGCCATGCCGCGAATGCGTATCCAACGCGACCGCATTGCGGCCCAAGGCGTCGGCACCGACGTCGTCCACCCTGCGTTCTGCCGCCAAAACCCCGCCGACTGCCGCTTGTTGTAAGGTCCCAACAATTATTGACACGAGCCATTTCTAATGGTTTCAGTTATGCCAACTGTGTACATGCTGCTCTCGTTACGACGATAATGCATAAACTCATTTCTGTGTTTCAACACACGAGAAGCGCAGGCCCGCGTACGTACTCGAGGCTTTTCGAGGTTTCGTTTTTCCTTTTCGATGGTGATCACTCTGTTGGACTATGATCACCCTGTTGGACTGGTTGGGGGTTACCCCCCTTTATAGTCGGAAGGCGAAAATGGATCATGGTAAGTATGTCACGAATTTTGTCATAACTAAAGTCCCTTGACGCTTGAAATCGTATATAAACTCGAAGGATCGCTCGCAAGCTCCCGATGAGGTTGAAATCCACCCAAACGCAGCGCGGCCTTACTTTGTGTCTAAAGCCGTGGCGACGGTGGCTTTCCCTTGGTCGGCTTGGCGACGGCGCCGCCTATTTCCATCGCGAGAGCTGTTGTGACAATGGAGATGCAATGTAGCCCCGAGGGTGAGGCGAGGAGGTGGTAGCCCATGGCATGGTACTCAAGGACTTCTTGCCGCGCACCTGGCGACGATGACATCGTGGCTTAGAAGAGGTTGGCACAGACGTCACAGCCAGATAGGGACCTTGTTGAGGGCGAACCACTTGGATGCTGGCTGCTCGTAAACGGGCATCGCATGGGCAAATGAGCATTCAGCCCCGCCTCGGACTGCATTTTCCACCGAAGCGCGACGGCGCGTGCGTTGATCTCGGCCGAGAGAAGCGTCTCGAACCGGTTTGCAATATGGCTGTTAGTTGTAAGCTGGGCAATCGGACACGGTGCGGCGCTGACGCTAAGTCCGCATCTTGTGGCGCGTCCTGGCCCTTGAATGCAACTGCGAGGCGACACAGTGTCGTTTGAATCGCATGCTTCTCGCTGGGCGTGTGGGCAACCCCGATGATGCGACCGGCGGTGGCCTACTCCATTTGCTATTGTCGTCGCCATACTTGCTGTCGTCGGGTGTCGCGATGCTCCAGCAGCGAGAGCGCGACTAAAACTCACGGCCATCGTAGCCAAACGATCGCTGACACGCGCTCCAGTGGTTGCCCGATCTTACAACGATGTGGTCCGCGAGCAGTGCGACGCTGTGAAGCGGTCGCAGGACGAGGTTTGAAAGGCCTCGGACGTTGCAGGCTCCGACGAGCCATTCTGCATTGAAACACTGCGCACATGCTGGATGAAAACGTTCAGCAAATCCTTGTGTTCCAATAAGCGCGGGAACGAAAGTGAATTGCAACGATGCTAAGCGACCAACTTGACTGATCTGGAACTGTAGCATGGTGCCGTTGCACATAAAAGGCATCGCCTGGTGTTGCAATGTGGATTTTCTCAACTCCTACCCATATTCAAGCTAAAAAACGACCATGTACACTCCAGAGACTAGATACGCCTTCAGTGACTTGGTCTACCATGCTCCAGGGGGACGACGGGCTTTCAAATGCTCTATCAAGCCTTCATAATGGGCAAAAGTATACTTTAATCCTGTTCAATATAATATATGCAAATTAGTCAGTCTGTTACGTGACGCAAAAAGTATACTTTAATCAAATGCAAATGTATGGAAAACAGTCCTCTCCGACCACAATTTTGGCGCCACTGAGTATAAATGGGTTTCACCCAATGAAATTGTATCTTAGAAACAGTATAGTTATCGGTAAAAATTTCCTAGCCTGAAAAAATTGGGGGCTTTGACACTAAGTACCCTTCAAAAAGGTTATGTTTTGGGTGTTTATTTTTTGTACAAGTATTCAAAACAAATCTATAGTATGTTCTTCTCAAGCGTGTATAATTTGCTGTGATGTCAATCCTTGTTGTACCAGACCGAGGGCACCTGAGCGGTCGACATCGTTCGCGTTGGTGGGAAGAACGCTTGCTGCGTGGCTATATATACAGACTCAAGGACGGTAATATGATCACACAAGCAAACACAAAACATTGTTAAACTCAATATGTGTCCGCTGGTAGATTTTGAACTGGCAACTGGAGATTTAAAATCTCAACACGATTCGACTGGGTGATTGCTTGCATTTGGCAAGTATTGTGGTTATTATGCTGAGGTGCGAACCAAAATTGCACACTGTAGTCTAATGAATCGAATGGCAGCTTAATTGGCAAACCCTGATGTCACGTATATACAAGAAAGAGTGTTCTGCTCGTTTTCTGCCTTGTCTGGTAGCGCCATGGCGCAAGCGCCTACCTGCCCCTTTCCTGACGAGATAAAACAAATTAAGTCCCTTTTTATGGAATGACTGGGGTTCACTCCTCGCCAAGGCACCGCCTGCACGAAATTATGACCTGCGCTGCGATCCGGTGGGCACAATTTCGTGGGCGAATGCTCTGTCGTCGCTGTGCAACGAGCGGGTTGATCGCGCTTGTACTGCTTTGGGGTAATTGTGGGGAAATAAATCGTACTAAAAAATGGACGTGCAAAGAACTTTCCCGTATTCTTATGAGCATCATTGATTGACATCGACCTCCGCCTTCAGTCACTTGACAATGATAATTTTGAAATGCTTTGCATGTTGGCGTTCAACATACGTCATGAATACTTGTGGCTACGACATGAGAAGTGACTTTTTCTCCTTAGACCTAGATGAAGATGACATCGACATCAAGGGACATCAAGCTGTGATCAAATTGTTAACATGTTGCGACGTGCCACCGACGAGTTTCAACAACGCGAATCGATGAAGCGCTCCTTGCACGAATGAACTTTACATAGTATACCTGTAAACTACAGTATACTATACTTTCAAAAGGGTCCAAGTACTACATGTACTATACTTTCCTCCATACTGGGAACCAAGGTAACAATTCCTATTCTGTGCCGCCGAGTGCCCCCGGGCGGGGGCACTCGAGGCGGCGTGGGGTACTCGAGCGTGTTGAGCATCATATTGTCGAGATAAGATCAAATTTCGTTTTGACCTTTTCCAACGAGCTCGGCAAAAAGTGTTTGCAAAAGGTGGGATTTATGCGAACTTCCCCCAGATACATTAACAATGTTAATCAAATGAGCTCCAACTGGGGTAACCACCACCCTTCATCATGAGAGCATTCTGTGTTCGAGTGACTTAGCGGTACGTGTCGCGGTTACCCTCTTGTACACTTCAAGGGGCATTGAATATCCCGAGGGTGATTGTGCTGGGAAAAATGTAGTTCGAGTTGGAAATTCCAGATGTTGAAACGGATAGCAGAACCGTAGAGCACAAAATAAGTCTCCTCACATAATATCTCATTTTCAGTGCAAATCACAAAATAGAGTTATTTTGTGCTCTACGTACCAGGTTCTTGCAGCAGTTCCGTTCGAAAATGTCTATGATCATTCGCCTTATACCAGCTGTCATTTCCTCTTCCGCCAAACATGGATTGAAGGTCGAAACAGAATTTGAGCGTAGCCTGGGCATAACAACCACACGTCAAAGCAACATTGCTTGAAGCAATCATGAAAAGTCTGCGGGGTTGCACACGCAGATGCACTACACTTGGTTTCAACAAGTTTTTCCGTAACGCTATTGAGAGCTTCATTACTCGTCTTGGAGATCGACTTGTACTACAATGGCTTGAAAGTAAAGATCTGTTGTAGGACTGGAGCTCACTCGATCTATAATTGAAATCTCGAGACCGTGTAACGTGGAATTTGTTTGACAAATGTCAAATCTTTTGATCTACAAACTCGGGCTTCAACCCAAATCGTCTGTATATTTACGTGATCCCACATGCTCCCATATTTGAAAAGTAGATTCAACCACGGGGTCGCCATTATTGTCGAACCCTGTCGTTTCATTTTCCAACTTGCCATGGTGAGTATTCGTGTGTCGAGTGGCGTAGCGATGGTCTGGCTGACCAGTTTGTCGTTCGCGCATCCCAACCCGATGCCCGACCTCGCCCGTGCGCTCGAAGCATTCGACCTCACCACGTCGTCCCCACCGACGGCGGGTCCTTTGGCAAGCATTGGCACTATGACAAACCAAGACTATGCATTCCTCCAACTACCACCAACGCAGCAGTTGCTTGGTCTCTTTGGCCAACACAACGCAGCAATGTTTAACGACTCGCGCCTTGATGTCTGGACGACTATGATGGCCGCGATGGTCAAAAGCAAGACGGACAAGTGGACCCAGCCCCACGCAAACACATCGCTCACGATCCCAAAGGTGCAAAAGACGTTGGTCAAGATCACGCTTCTCAATACCCAGATTCAAGTGCCCGTGGAAGACGAAGACTGGCCCGACGACACGGCGCTAGAAGTCCAAGCAGCCACATACATTCGGGACGTTGCGCCTTTTGTCGACAATTTCAAGGACACGTGGCAGGACGGCGAAAGTTTGGAGACGTACGTGATGTCCAAGGTTCGTCCCATGTGGCCTCCAATCCACGTTGTGTGGTTTGACCGGTACTCGGACCACGCACTGGAGCTCTTGGCTTTTCATGGCGTCGGCGCGCACTTGGTGGAACAGTTGTCCAAGATGCATACCGATGGCTCGTATTACGCCTTGAAGCTCAACTTTATGGACGAGCTGGACGTGCGGCCAGGGTTTGCCAAATACGGCGCCGACGCGTACTTTGACAAAAGTGGTCGCGTGGTCAAGCTCGTTCGCCAAGGCCAAACGTATGGTCCTCGCTCGGACAATTGGGATTACATCAAGATGGCGTTTCGTGGGTCCCTCATGACCAAAGTAACGGCCATCGACCACTTGATGGGTCTCCACATGACGGTGGGCAACTATTTCGTGACTGGCTCCCGCGAGCAATTGCCTCCTGACCACCCGTTGCGCCGCCTCCTCAAGCCCTTTACCTTTCGGACGATTGCCATCAACCACGCTGCCGCCCGTTCGCTCATGTGGACCAAAGGGTATTTGCACCGCGCGTTGGCCTTGTCTGAAAAAGGGCTAGCCCAAACATGGCAGTATGCCATCGACAACTTCAAGTATGAAACGTTCCCGCAACAAGTGGCTCGCCGCAACATCGACACCAAGACCATTCCATTCGACCAAGACGGGCTGAGCTTTTGGACCGTCACGCGGGCGTTTGTGAGTCAGTACGTGGATGTGTACTACGCGTCGGATGCCGCCGTGACAGGCGACGCGCCAGTGGTGGCGTTTTGGGCCTACTTGAACAGTAAATTGCACAACCAGCTGCAGCCACTGAGCAAAGCCGCGCTCAAGGACACGATTGCCCAAGCGATTTTGTCGGTCACGGCCATGCACAACCACATGGGAAGCGTGGCCGAGTACGTGAGCGACCCGTCTTTCATGCCTGGCGCGTGGGTTGAAGGCGAACTGGCGTCTCGCCCAGGACCAGCGGTGCGCCAAGCTGTGATTATGGCCATGACGGGTCTGACAGAGCCGTCTATTTTGGAAGATTTCTCGCATGTGATGTTGCATGGCAAAGCCAAAACAGTGTGTCGTGCCTTCAAGACAGCCCTAGTCACTCTTGGTCAAACCTTGGACGTACGCAACAGCGAACGCGAACAGCCTCTTTTGTCATTTCATCCTCGGTACATGGATATATCTATTGGGATTTAGCCTGGGTTGTGGTTACAGTCCACGAGATAGAATAATACAATCCAAAATGTGAAAATTCAAATGTTTGCAGAAAAATACGTGGTGCTTCGTTTACAACCACAACCACATCGACCCCATGTCCACAACATGCGAGAACTCTAAATCCCAACGGAAATGTCCATCAACTGGGGGTTGAATGTCGTGAAGGCTTGATCGCGGAACGCGTTTTGAAAGTCGTTGACAAACCCAAGGGCCGTGAGGCCGTTGTTAAAGTCCTTGCACACCTTCTTGGCCTTGTTGTCCAGCATCACGTGCGAAAAATCGTCCAAAATGGATGGCTGTTGGAGCCCCGTGAGTGCCATGATCACTGCTTGGCGAACAGCCGCACCCGGACGGGCAGCCAGTTCGCCTTCGACCCACGCGCCAGGCATGAAAGCCGGGTCGCTCACGTACTCTGCCACGTTGCCCATGTGGTTGTGCATGGCCGTGACCCAAAAGATGGCTTGGGCAAGCGTGTCCTTGAGGTTCTTCATAGTCAACGGACGCAGCTGCATTGGCATTTTCGAGTTGAATGCGGCCCAGAACGCCTCGACCGACGTGTCCTTGACCACATCATCGTCGGAGCGATAGTACAAGTTGACGTAATCACCGACAAACTTGCGCACAATGTTCCAGTAGCTCATGCCATCGTTGTGGAACGGCAAATTGACTGTGTCGATGTTTTGGCGCGCGACGGTTTCAGGAAATGTTTCGAATTTGAAACTGTCAGTGCCCGTTTTCCACGTTTGCGTCAACCCAGCGTCTGTCAACGCCAAGGCGCGGTGCATGTAGGCTTTGGTCCAAAAGAGCGACCGCGCGGCGGCACGGTTGATGGCGACGGCGCGAAAGGTAAAGGGCTTGATGAGGCGTCGCAATGGATGGTCAGGAGGCAATTGTTCGCGGGAGACTGTGGTCAGGTAGTTGCCCACCGTCATGTGCAACCCAAGCAAGTGGTCGATGGCCGTGATTTTGGTCATGAGCGAGCCACGAAAGGCCATCTTGATGTACTCCCATAGCTTGTCGTTGGGGTAGTAGGTGCGGTTTTGGCGGACGATCTTGACGATTTCGCCGTAGCTGTTAAAGTACGCGTCGGCACCGTACTTGGCAAACCCAGGCCGAACCTCCAATTGGTCCATGAAGTTGAGTGTCACAGCGTAATAGGAGCCGTCGCGTTGACGCTGGGGCAGCTTTTCGACCAAGTGGGAACCCACGCCATTAAATACAAGCAGATTCAACGCCTTGTCCGAGTACCGATCGTTCCAGAAGACATGCACCTTGGGCCACATCTTACCGACTTTGGACATCACGTACCCTTCCTTGTTCTCACCCGCCTTCCACGTTTGCTTGAAGTCGTCGATAAATGGTGCGTAGTCTCGGATAAACGTAGCGGCCTTGACTTCAAGCGCCGCGTCGTCCGGCCAGTCTTCGTCGTCGACAGGGATTTGGATGTTGGTGTTAAGAAGTGTGGTCTTGGTCAACTCCTTTTGCTCCTTAGGGATCGTAATGGCCGAGTTTGCTTGCGGCTGGGCCCACTTGTCGACCTTGCCTTGCACCAACTTTGTCATAAGGGTCGTCCAAACGTCCAAGCGCGAGTCACCAAACATGGCTGCCACCGCAGCTGACGTGATGTTGGCGCCGCCCCCCAAGAGGGACAAAAGCTGTTGGGTTTGGGGCGACTGGAGGAAGGCATAGTCTTCCTTGGACATGCCTTGAGACGTGCTTGATGGAAGGGGACCCGAGACAGCGGGGGTTTTGGCGCTGGGGTCGAAGCCGGCGATGGCAGGTTGTTGGCCAAGGACCAATGCCGTCGTTGCCGCGATGGTTTTTAGTACAAGCGAGATAGACACCATGGTAGTGAATTGCAAAATGAACCTGTATCATCGAGGTGGTGTAGGAGCAAGTGCATCAGATTTTGTCATGGGCGTCCATATGGTGTTGGGTTTTGCTTCTTGATGATCCCAGCATGAGATTGTGCACTCCGTTGTGGGTTAAACTATATTTGAATTAACGACATGTATATTTTTAATAGAATCTTAAAGCTTGAAAGTTGCCTTCATTAATATACTTAATCACCTGCATTAATGTCGGGGTGCTGGTCTGAATGAACATGATGCGCGCAATGCGAGACACAGGTGAATAATGCGTCCCCAGGTGCGAACGCACGTGTGCAACAATTGTTCTGCTTCGACTCGACGCATGCAACGTGCCCGAATATCACAACATTTTGCAAATCTTCGTTCAGCGCCTCGCTGGGTTTACGTGCGCCTGCACGTAAACCAAGCGAGGCGCTGAATGAAGATTTGTGTCATCACACCCCAACTTTTAATCCATACCCAATACATAGACTGTCTTGCGTTTTGCGCAAAAGATGGCATTCCAAGACGTAACTAATTAGTGCTATACGTCTCTCCCCACCTCTCTGCAAGTACAAGAAGTGTACGTCCAAATTCTCACCCTATGTACAGCAACACTCTCCACCAAGTTGCGTAGCGGGAAAATATGTGCAGTTGGTCTGCAGTTGGAGCTGCCTTGCCGAGTGTGTCAGCCCACAACGGTACAATTATGAAAGCAGTTTTGAATTATTCGTTCATCATCGTTAGATGTTGTTAGAATGTGGTTGCCCGGTCATAGTCGTGGTTAGTTTCCTGGTCTTTACCTCTCCAGTTTCACTACACCACAATCGAAGCGAGCCAGACAAAGAAAGCTACTGCGTAAGACATCAACAGGGCGGCACATGAACATCAACCATGAGTGTCTTGGGGTAAATATGAGGACCGTCCATCCACCCACGAAAAGTCTCAAGACCGTCCAAGTTCAACTCTACAAAACGATTTCAATTTGGCGACCGTCCATCGACGGTTGATTGGATGAAATAGATGCCGCAAAGGGGCCAGTATGTGCATCGCAGCACGCACAACCACATCTGCTTCCAGCAAACCTTGCTTTCCACCTTGCTTCCAGCACACCATCACACGAAAGGTTGGTACCCGACTCGGCCATACCAATATCACCACATGTGCCTCCACCACTTCTTCACCTGACAAATTGGCGTTCGCGGCGGTCATCATCAGCGGATTTTCGAGACGTTGGGTCCATGGTAGTTTGGTCCTCATGGCCGGCGGACGCTACCGCGTGTCCGAGATGCACGTAACAGTCGAGCTATCGGGTTGGACGCCAAGATGCCCTTGACACCTTGTGGACATTAGCCACGTGTGCTTCCACAGGAGTGGCGTGTTGGCTGGTGGTGCCGTGGTGGACTGCGTTGTTCGCGAATTCTTCCAACTAGAGTCGAGTTGGTATTGAGCAGTCTAGTGTACTGCTAGCTAGTCTTGTTACTAGACTGTACAATAATGATCCTGCCAGTGTTCCATTCGACAAGTACGAGATGATGACCGCCGCGAACGCCAATTTGTCAGGTGAAGAAGTGGTGGGGGCACATGTGGTGATATAGGTATGGCCGAGTCAGGTGCCAACCTTTCGTGTGATGGTGTGCTGGAAGCAAGGTGGGAAGCAAGGTTTGCTGGAAGCAGATGTGGTTGTGCGTGCTGCGATGCACGTACTGGCCCCTTTGCGGCATCTATTTCATCCAATCAACCGTCGATGGACGGTCGCCAAATTGAAATCTTTTTGTGGAGTTGAACTCGGACGGTCTTGAGACTTTTCGTGGGTGGATGGACGGTCCTGAGATTTACCCGAGTGTCTTTCTCAGGATGAGAAAGTACCGGTACCTCGATGTACCGACTGTACATACCCCATTACTACGTGTTGTACATCAACGTTGCGTGTAACGAAACCCACTGGAACGTTTTCGTCGATTGCGCACTGCAAGAGGCTGAATCGTCTTTTCAGAACCCCATGGACAAAATAAGCTCACTTCTGTTTTCACGTTTGGATTCAATTCCTGTACGCTATTTTGACGAACTATATTCAACGACTCAGCTGAGCATGCGCAAGTTCGAAACAATTCGCAAATTCATTAATTTAACGAATTAAATAAAGCAATATTACACTGAGTATTTGTATTGGAACATAATATTATTTAATTATGCAAACCAGCACATTTTGATACAAAGTCCGCAAAACAACTTGCTTTCACTTGCAATTCGCATCGGACACGATTTCTAGTGCACCCTCATCGCCACCACAAAAGTTTCGTGGTATTCGCTCACTTTGCAATTCACCACGATTGTGTCTATTTCACATGCACTTGTGGCGTCCCGCGAACAATTGTTTCCTGGTCATCCGCTGCGACGCCTCATCAAGCCCTTTCCCTTTCACACCGTCGCCATGAACCGCATCAATTGCTGTTATTGACCAATGCCCACATGCACCGCGCGTTGGCTGAAACTAAAACGGGGTTGGTTCTCAACTGTGGGCCACTGGTCAAGCCAGGTTCGAGTTTCCACTACTTCCCGAGAAGTTAAAACATTACGTCCTTAGATACACCGTTTGCCAACGACGGTATGCGCTACTTGAACATTGGGCTCGATACAAAATCGACCTTAGTTATGCTTCGAATGATATCGTGATCAGCGCGATATTTCGAATTTTGGGGTCCCTGGGACTCGGAAATGCCTGATCAGTTGAAGTTGTTGCCTCCTGATCATCCGTTGCGATACCTTATCCAAATCATCATTTGGACCATTCATCCATGCACAACTGTATGTGAGCGACCCGGCCTTCACCCCTGATGCGTTGATTGAAGGCAAGTTCGTATCCCGTCCGGGCGCACCTGTTCACCAAGCGATGATTATGGCACTCACGGGTCTCCAACAGCCATCTATTTTGGACAACTTTTCGCACATTATGTTGGACGACATGACCAAGAAACTCTGTCGGGATATTTTCAACGATAGTCCTGTGGTAGTGGGTAACCTCAACGACAATATCAACCAAGCTCGATCGCGGCCTTTTACGACGTTCAACCCTCAGTTCATGGATTTCAGTGGGTATTTAGATGTCTTGGACAACGAGCGTCCTCCTATGGCTCTGTCAAACTATTAAAAAACATGGATAAAAAATCAATCGCATGAGTTTGGTATATACTAGTACTAGTATTACGTTGCACCCAAGACTAGTCCAATCCTAGTTATATTACAACATTACAATAATACAAATATCTAGCTCATCGAGTCTAAATACCGATGGAGACATCCATGAGGTTAGGGCAAAACGTCGTAAACACTTGTTCGCGACCCCAGTTGCGCGACTCAACGACCGATTCAAACGCTTTGAGCGAGCTCGTGAAAGCTTGGGCCACTGCTTTAGCTTGATCGTCCAACATCATAAGCGAGAAATCCTCCAAAATGGATGGCTGTTGGAGCCCTGTAAGTGCCATAATCACCGCTTGGCGAACAGCTGCACCGGGACGGGAGGCAAGCTCGTTTTCAACCCAAGCACCCGGGGTAAAGGCTGGGTCGCTCACATACTCGGCGATGTTGCCCATGTGGTTGTGCATGGCCGTGACCCAAAAGATGGCTTGGGCAAGCGTGTCCTTGAGGGTGTCACGCGACAAGGGGCGGAGCTGGCCAGGCATCTTGGCATCCAAAAAAGAGTAAAAGGCCACGACCGATGTGTCACTGGTCACGTCTGCGTCCGACGTGTAGTACAAGTTGACGTAATCACCGACAAAGCCACGAACGAGGTTCCAGTAATCAAGGCCGTCTTCGTGGAAGGGCAAGGGGAACGTGTCGATGTTCTGGCGCGCAATCATGTCGGGGAACGGTTCAAATTTAAAGTTGTCGGTAGCATATTGCCAAGTTTGCGCAAGTCCCTTCTCGGTTAGTGCCAACGCGCGATGCATGTATGCCTTGGACCACATGAGCGAACGAGAGGCAGCGCGGTTGATGGCGACGGCGCGAAATGTGAAGGGCTTGAGGAGGCGTCGCAACGGGTGGTCAGGAGCGAGTTGCTCACGGGAGGCCGTGGTAAAGTAGTTGCCCACCGTCATATGGAGACCCATCAAGTGGTCGATGGCTGTAATCTTGGTGATGAGCGAACCACGAAAGGTCATTTTAAGGTACTCCCATTTGTCCGGATTCGACCACGCGAGCGACGGCGTGTACGTTTGGCCTTGGCGGACGATCTTGACGATTTCACCGTAGCTGCTAAAGTACGCGTCGGCGCCGTACTTGGCAAACCCAGGCCGGACCTCCAATTGGTCCATAAAGTTGAGTTTCACAACATAGTACGAGCCATCTTTTTCTTGCTTGGGTAGTTTCTCGACCAAATGCGACCCAATCCCGTTGAACACAAAC
>VJMH01005386.1:0-48043 GCA_009835185.1 Aphanomyces stellatus | reverse complement strand
GCCCGGGTTGAAAGGACACGCCTTTGAGAGTAAAATAGCAAATCTTGCCGTCGTAGCTGGTCAAGCCTAGAGCATTGGGTGATTTCAAGGTGCACCGCAAGATAATCCTAAAAGGATACCTTTGAACCCTTGAAGGGGAACCCGCGACGAGCCCGTGGTGAATTGAAGCAGCTTGGTTTGTTCGTGGGGTGCCATCGCTTGAACAATTTCCCAAAACCACTACCCTTGCAGTCTAAACCATGGGTAGAAAGGCCAACATACCGCTAAGACAGGGCTGTCTTTTAAATTGCTTGACGTGACAGTGCTTCGCTTCCAATCGCAAACGTCGATCTCGGTGAGCCCGCACAGAATCAACTCAAACTAGAGTGTTTTGAGATCGACGAGAACTTTCTCATGACTTTTTCCACTTTAATTACCTCTTTGTGGTCAAAGATTGCCAACAATTCTGGAGGCACCACGTCATAGAGTCCTTGAATAAGTGCTTGCAATTGGTCGTGGACGCGATCGAACAATAAAAAACGAACCTAGGACCATTGGCACACCCCATCATCTCAGGCTGAACGTTGGCTATACCATGCGATGGACGTAATCGAGTTTGTTGGCGTCCGTGACTCCAATCGAGCGACCGTTTTCAATCAAGTCAATTTCTTCGACTTGGCCTTTGTTGCGAGTCACATCCGTGACGGAAAATGTAAGCGCGAGGTCCTCGACGTTGGAATTGCCCAGCAAATATTGCATGCTAGCAAAAGGTGACCACTCAAACCGAACAAAAGGTTACCTCTTGTACACGACTGGGTCCAAAAATTCCACGTCGTCCAGCGAGAGCGGGATGCCCAACATGGCTATGGATGGTAAATTTAAGAAGTTGCAAGCTCAAAGAGCACGATACCTTTGATGAGTACGGGGCTCAATCGAAGTGGCAGCATTTGTCCATCGAGCAACGCCCGACCAATGAATCGCCCGATGGCATGGTAGTCACTGCATCTACCCCATGAGATATGTCAAGGTACATTGAAATGAGGCATCGTTGGATGTACCGTGAGAAGGCGTGTGGGTTTGGAAAGTACGAGTGGTCTTCTCGGTTAGTTTCAATAAACAACCCAGCCGCTTCCGTCAGTAACTGTTGGGCCACGAGCAAATACCACTCGCGTTGAATCCCTCCAGCGTCACGGGCCTTCTCCCCCGCAAATTCAAATCGCATGGTCGAGCAGAGTTTGCTGTCGTGAATGTTTGTGAGATCATCAATGGCTTCATCCAAAAGGGACTCGCGGTGACGGACTGTAACGTGGTGAAAGCTCTCGGGTGTGAATAGATCGGAGGTTTGGTGGAGGAACCAGGTGTATTTGATGGAGAAGGGGAGTTTCGAGAGGTCGGTTACCATGGCCCAGACGCCATGGGGCAACGTATCGCCAAGGATGGTCACGTGATCTGTGGCAGAGGCAAGTGGGACCCACGCAATCGAAGTCGTTGTCGTCAGAGTCGCGTCACTTGGTGGATTGTCGTTGGAAAAATTGTTATTTGGGGGTGTGGCACTTGGCGACGCTTCGAGGGAGGGCATGTCTAGTGTTTCGCTGGGGGGGTATATGTCACGTGGGGATACTTGAGAGGAAGTGGTTTGGCTAGCTCTTTCGTTGGAGGGGACATCACTTGGGGGTGGTGCTCGCTCTGCGTTTGATTGACGAGATTGTACATGTGGGGAATCCCCTCTCGCCTCCTCCGTCTGTTTTCCCGACGTCTATCGACGAATCAAAAAGCAGACAAACTTCAAACACGTACAAGTTGGATGAGGAATGCGTCGGTGGCATCCATTGAGTTGGTAAAATTGCGGTACCATTGGATAGACGAAGATCCCAGTACGAGGCGCGTCCACTGTTTTCGCATGCTACGACGCACCATAAATGAACAGGTAAACAACACTCGAGCGATGGATACCGGCCACTTCGCTGCGCTGCATTTAAATCCTCGGGCAGAATCATGTGCTCAAAGACAGCGGTGATCAACTGGGACGTGAAGCGACGTATCGACGACATGGTTTCACCAAGCCGACTGCTCTTGCTCCCTTGTGGGGATGGTGACAACGCGACTTCAATCAATCGATAGCCTACACAGGTGATGCACAAACGCGAGAATGGGGGTCACCACCTTTAAGGGTACCGCAGATACAACACGACGGCTTTTCGACAATGTTCTCAAACGCACAGATCGAGCACGCCCATCGCTCGGCATCCGCGAGCCTAGAAACTCCATGAAGTCGACCAAGAGGGAAGGTGACCCGTACAGCTCCTCGACATCTTCGCGTTTAAGGCCCGGCATGTATACGATTGCACTGGTCACACGTGAGCAATATGGAAACTCTCCAGGATGTACTTGGCGTGGAGGCGCTGCCGGTCGGTCGCTGGGGACAGGTACACCTTGACGAGGACTACAAGTAAAAGCAGGATCACGGTCCCTAGACCAATCAACGTGACTGTGTTGGTGTCTAGAAGCATTAGCATCGGTGGCGGCGGTGTGCGCGACGGAAGCAACGACGCAAATGAAACGGAAAATAATGCACGGATACCAACTGGCGGTTTCACATGTTTTGAGCCAATAACAGCAGCACTGAAAAAACAGACACAGGTAATTGTAGCAAACAAGTAATTGTAGCAAACGTATGGAAGAAGTATTATTTTCAAATGTAAAGCGCCGTTAGTCTAATGGTTAGGATTTCTCCCTTCCAAGGAGAAGGTCGGGGTTCAATTCCCCGACGGCGCATTCTTTTTCCCACTTCTTGCGTTCTGCTGGATCTGCTCTGAAGCGAATGTACTTGCAGAACGTACACTTCAACCTCTATGAAACATCGCGAATGGTGGTAAGATGATCACCCGAATCACGGCTTGAGCGTGGAGGGCGTCAATGTCGGGGCGATATGCGTTGGATCGGGTGGTGTCCTGTGATAGTTGGGCTCATTGGTCAGCGAGAATCCGCTGGTCTTTTTCAAGCAGGACTGCCAAATAGAAACAATCCAGATTTTTGGCACGGAGCCTTTACGTACTGTAGTCGGCGGTGTTCAATGACCTGGATTCACTGAAGCCAGATTCGAGAGACGGTACGACCTCTCGCAGCTTGTCCTTGGCAGGGGGCACCAAACCATGACTTGCCACTCATGTGGGGGTTGGATCCAGTTGGAGATATAACTTGGGCTTGGAGGTCTTGAGGAACGCAATGTTGGCGATACAAGTCAAGCCATCCCGCTTGCGAAATAATATGCTTCGACGCCGAAGGACGACAAGAATGACGATGAGCGGTGGCGGGGGACGGAGTATGATGTGGATCGCTACATTGTCCTCTATGATGGCCGACTGGCCCGGAAAATGTCGTCGCTTCGTCGTTGCTCGAGTGGACAACCGCAACGCGGTCGACAAATGGGATCAAAAAGTGCAGATTGGAAGCGACCAAAGTTCCTGTGCCAGAGCACAGCCAAATGAATGGCCTGTTGACCGTTTCGTGAGAAACTCGCATTGAGCGAGCGATTGCGACACCACCCCAACGACACCACCAATAAATATATTGTGTCAATTATATAGTATGATCGAGACCAAGGTGGCCTTGACCAATGACTCGCCCGACACGTCCTTTTTATTCGGTGTTGAACCCTGTCGGGTCCGAGAGCAAGACCATCGACAGGGCTTCGTGCATGAGTTCCTTGGTCGGATACAGTGGCAGGTCGATGCGGTTGAAGCACGCGTGGATGGCGGGATATCGCCCAGGTTGGAACGGCACGCCCTTGAGCGTAAACAAACAAATCTTGCCGTCGTAGCTCGTCAACCCTAACCACTGTACATGAGAGCAGAAGCACCCAATGTTTTGAACCTCGAAAGCCTTGGACAGGCACGCGGGATGAACCTGTGGCATATTGGAGCAATTTCGTTTGGTCGGCTGCCGTCATGGCTTCAACGATTTCCCAAAACCACTAAACTCATTTATAAAAAGACAAAAGAATGCAACATCACACACACCGCGAGGGCTTTGTGGTTTCTCAAGTCGTCAGACGAGACTGTGTTTCGTCTCCAATCCCCCACATCGATGTCAGCCAGGCCACACAAGATCAGCTCAAACTAGCTCCAAAAATAGTTAGTCCATGTGACAGAATTACAGTACCTCTTTGTGGTCAAACACAGCGAGTACTTCTGGTGGCATAATGTCATAGAGTCCTTCGATCAACGCTTGCAGGTGCACTTGGACGCGATCAAATAACAAGTGTCGAACCTTGAAGGAAACAGGATGAGGTAAACACTCAGTTTCATTGGGTCTAGTACCATGCGGTGGACGTAATCAAGTTTGTTTGCGTCCGTGACTTCAACCAAGCGGCCATTTTCAATCAAATCAACTTCCACGACATGACCTTTGTCATCGATTGCGTCGGTCGCGGAAAACGTGAGCGCGAGGTCCTCGACATTGGTATGCCCCAGTACATATTGTAGACTAACACAAGGTGACCACGCCACCAAAATTGAATGCCAACCTCTTGTACACAACTGGGTCCAAATGTTCCATGTCATCGAGCGAAACTGGAATGCCCAACATAGCTAAAATTGTTAAATGTGAATGTCAGTCAATGCTCGGAAGAGTCCCTTGAACCTTTCATGACGACGGGGCTGAGTCGAAGCGGCAGCATTTGCCCATCAAGCAACGCACGGCCAATGAATCGACCGATCGAGTGGAAGGCAATTGCATAGTCACTTCGTCTAGACGAGCAGCGATGTCGAATGAAAGGTTTACGAGATACAGTACCTTGACGCGGCGTGCGGATTCGGGAAATACGAGTGGTCTTCGCGGTTGACTTCAATAAATAGCCCGGCCTCCTCGGTCAATAAATGTTGGGCCACGAGCAGATACCACTCGCGCTGGACGGCTCCCGCGTCGAGGGCTTGTTCGCCGACAAATTCAAAGCGCATCGTCGCACACAGCGCCTTGCCTTCCACTCCCACAAGCGTGTCCATGGCTTCGTCGAGCAATCGCGGGCGATTGACTTTGATCTGAAGGTGCAGTTCATTGTACGGTGTAAGGAAATCCGTGAGGTGGTGGAGAAACCACGCATATTTGATGGAGAAGGGGAGTTTGGAAATGTCGACCAGCGAGGCCCAGATCCCGTGGGGAAGCATCGTGCCAACGACAGTCTTGTGGTCTTTGGTTGACGCAAGGGGAAGCCATTCGATTGTTGGTGATGATGGAAAGGGATTTGAGGGTGTGTTGGGAATGGACGATTCACTCAAGGGCACACCAACTATGGGTGGGTCGTCGTTGGCGGGCATTTGACTCGACACTGTTTCGTTGGGGGAGAGATTGCTTGGTGACGTATCACTTGTTGGCGTTTGGGTTTCCTTGAGAGGTGGTTGTAGACTTGAAGTTGCCTCGCCTGTCGTCGACTGGGTGTCGTCTGCAGTGATTTGCTCCAGACTGCCTCGACCACTCTATCGAGAATTCAAGATCGGAATACAACAGGTCAGCGTCCTACCAGTTGGACGAGGAATGCATCGGCCGCGTCAATCGAGTTTGTGAAATGGCGATGCCATTTGATCGTCGTCGATCCTTTGGCGACCCGCGTCCACTGCTTTCGCATGCTACATACGCCCATGATGACATTGGCGGCCAGTCCAAATTCCCTACCGGGCACTTCGCTGGGTCGCATTCAAATCGTCGGGTAGCACCATGTGGTCAAAGACGGCCGTGGCCAACTGTGACGTGAGTCGGTGGATCGACTTCATCGTCAGGTCCAATCGGCTGACTGTCGCCAACGACGGGGACGACACTTCAATCAGCCGGTACCCTACAACGACATTAGTAGCAAACATGAGGTGCAGCTGTGTGTACCTTTGGTCGTACTGCAAAGACAGCACCATGGCTTGTCCACGAGGTTCTCAAACGCACACACGGAGCAAGTCCATCGCTCGGCATTCACTAGACTATGCGACATGAGCTTCTTACTTCTATGTAAGGATGGGATCACATACAGTTCTTCGACGTCTTCCCGCTTCAAATCTGGCATGTACGCGATGGCACTAAGTAGGAAGGTTGACGAAAACGTCCATGTGGCGGCCGACGTACTTGGCATGGAGACGCTTGCGCTCGTTCGATGCCAGCACCGAGTACAGCTTGGCGAGCACGAAGAGCGCCACCAACGTCACAACACAAGCGACGATCAATATGATCTCGCTCGCATCGAGACCCATCTTTGTATTTGTGGACGCCCACAACACCTCTCGATATTGAAACGGAAACCTCGACTCTCGCTGGCAGTTACATTTGGTCCTGGCGTATATACTTCAGCCAATCACAAACGACTTTGAACTCTCGGCACCTCATCATTGTGGAAAATCAGTTTTGTCCAAATTGCTTCAGCTTGATGTTACTGCAAAATGGTCTTCACGATTTCTCCGGCGCGCCATCCAATTTTTGATACGAATTGAAGTGATGTTGAAGTGAAACACCGCTGTGATGTCGGTCATTCGAGATGTTTTTGTCAGGCAGTATTTTATCAAAATTCAAAAACAATCGAGTTCAGCTCCTCGGTTATTTTTATTCGGTGTTGAACCCTGTCGGGTCCGAAAGCAAGACCATCGACAGGGCTTCGTGCATGAGTTCCTTGGTCGGATACAGTGGCAGGTCGATGCGATTGTAGCACGCGTGGATGGCAGGATATCGCCCAGGTTGGAACGGAACGCCTTTGAGCGTAAAATAACAAATTTTGCCGTCGTAGCTCGTCAACCCTGAAATAATGTCATCAACGTTGCATTTAAACCCTACCTCGGAAACCCTGAACGGGCACACGGGAGGAACCTGTGGCATATTGAAGCAATTTCGTTTGGTCGTGGGGTGTCATGGTTTCGACGATTTCCCAAAACCACTGCAACCAAATATTAAATATTAAATCGACAAGATGAAACATAATACATACTTCAAGGGCCACATGACCCTTTAGGTTGTTGGACGTGACTGTGCTTCGCTTCCAGTCGGCGACATCAATTTCGGCCAGCCCGCACAAAATCAGCTCAAACTAAAAAACGGCATCAATTAAACATGAAAGCACCCAAGAATACCTCTTTGTGATCAAAAACAACCAATAATTCCGGAGGCACAATGTCGTAGAGGCCTTCGATCATAGCTTGCAACTGCACTTGGACGCGATCATAGAGCAAGTACCGAACCTTGGAGATGTTGGTGAGGTCATACACAAAGTCAACTATTCGGAAACGTACCATGCGATGGACATAATCGAGTTTGTTGGCGTCCGTGACGCCAATCAAGCGACCATTTTCAATTAAATCCACTTCTTCGATTTCACCCTTGACATCCAGCACTTCGGTCACGGAAAACGTGAGGGCGAGGTCTTCGACGTTGGCATGGCCAAGCAAGTATTGCAAACTAACAAAAGGTGACCACGATACACCTTGTCATGTCTCGTGCCTCTTGTACACAACTGGGTCCAAATGCTCCATGTCATCGAGCGAGAGCGGGATGCCAAGCATCGCTACAATTGTTATATGATATAAACATCGAGCAAGCAACATGCAATTCACTATACCTTTGATGAGTACAGGACTGAGTCGAAGCGGCAGCATTTGTCCGTCAAGCAACGCACGGCCAATGAATCGCCCGATCGCGTGGAAAGCAATCACATGGTCGTTGCGTCTGTCCAAAAAGTTAAGTTTAACACGCGTGTACATGATACCGCATGGCGGCATGTGGATTGGGAAAGTACGAGTGGTCTTCTCGGTTGGTTTCAATAAACAGCCCCGCCTCTTCCGTCAGTAACTGTTGGGCCACGAGCAAATACCACTCGCGCTGGACCGCGCCGGCATCGCGGGCTAGTTCGCCGACAAATTCAAAGCGCATGGTCGCACACAGCGCGCTGTCGTCGACGCCGACAAGCGTTTCCATGGCTTCGTCGAGCAGTCGCGGGCGATTGACTTTGATTTGGAGGTGCAGTTCATTGTACGGTGTGAGGAGGTCCGTAAGGTGGTGGAGAAACCACGCGTATTTTACGGAAAAGGGCAGTTTGGAGAGGTCAACCAACATGGTCCAGATTCCGTGAGGAAGCATCGAGCCAACGACAGTCATGTGATCGATGGTCAAGGCAAGGGGAAGCCATTGGATAGGGAGCGTCACGGAGTGGGGAAACGACGAAGGAGTGGGCGGTGCGTCCCCGAGCGGCGGCGGAGGCACTTCAGCCACGGGGGAGAGCGGCAGGACATCGCCTCCTGCGCTGTTCTATTGACAGGGAGGATGTTAATGGCAATGAATAAACACGACAAGTACGAGTTGAATCACAAAGGCGGCGGCGGCGTCAATCGAATTTGTAAAGTTGCGATGCCATTGTATAGACGTGGGGCCAGTCACGAGGCGCGTCCACTGTTTTCGCATGCTACTTGTATAAGAGACAAAACCAGAAGGGGTAGGGTCCTACCGAGCACTTCGCTGGATCGCATTGAGATCTTCAGGCAGCACCATGTGTTCAAAGACGGCCGTGACCAACTGAGACGTGATGCGCCGGATGTTGGTCGCCGTCAAATGCAACTGACTGCTGCTCGCATGGCGCATCGGTGCGGACATTTCGATCAAATGATATCCTATTGGACGATCAGAAAGAAGTGATGTCGACACACATTGCCTTTGGGGGTGCCACAGAGGCTACACGATGGCTTCTCAACGAGGTTGTGGAACGCACAGATTGAGCACTCCCATCGCTCGGCGTCCACGAGCCTAGGATCGCTACTAAGTCCAAGCAGGCCGAGTGTGACGTACAATTCTTCAACGTCTTCTCGCTTCAGACCTGGCATGTACGAGAGCGCACTACGGACGATGAGACGATGAAGCAGGTGCGATCGCGTACTTGGGAAGGAGCGGTTCCCGCAGCCCCGACTGCCACCCGTTGTTCATGCATACTTTGAGGAGGTACATGAAGAGAACAAACGTGAGGACGACGATCGCGATGAAGAGCATCGCTGCCGCGTCGACCATCTTGACGTGCGTCTCGGAAGACAAGTGCAAGATATGTGTGTGAAACGGACGGTTGGCAGTTTCAACAGTTGATTCTGTCTATTTTAGCCAATCCGAGGCGAGCACTGCGCAAAACTAACATTTTGATGACGGAGGATTTAGGCAGAGCAAATGTCATAGTAATCGATGTGGCTGCCCGATACGAGTGTCGAGCCAAAGAGGTGGTTGACACAGAGCTGGGCCGATGCATGTACATCCACATACATACCCTGGCCACGGTTGAGCAATATGCACACATGTGGGCTGGGATACCTTGGTTTTGAGTTGCTGAAACATACTTTGCAGCGTGGGGTCGGTCGATGGGCCATCGCGCAGCTAGACCGATTTGCGTGACGCACCATCGTCACGAGAAGAGATTGTCTACCTCATCGCCCATGGCCGTTTCCATTGGGCCAGGGGCATAGTTGAGGGCCTTGACGCTCGGTTCTTCCTTGGCTACGACGCGGAAATGCATGTCGCGGGCAGCTACCCAAGCATGTCAGATCAACTTTTGTAGGCCATACGCACCTTTGAAGACACAGTAGAGCCCGCAGGTGGCAAAGGGTTCGATCGCGTTCAGTGAACTCACGTTGACCAAATACACGACGGGCGATTTGTCTACGGCGTTGAGTGTGAGTTCATCAAGAGAGTTGTCTTCGTACGTGAGCCTTGCTCGCCGTAGCGCTGCAACAACCTAATGACATCATCACCATCGATGGAGGTGATGATGGTGGATACCGTTTGTTGAACCAGAGGACCGAGTTCACGTTGAGCTCCATGTGGGTTCGAACGAGCTCGGGCGATGAGACGTCGACGATGCGACCCACTTGGCCCAACGTCCCCGCGTTGTGCACGACAACGATGCGCGCGAGCGAAAGCTTGGCGGCTGCCGCGAGGAAGGCGTCGATCGCAGGCACATACGACGCTTCGTCGCTCAAATCGACCGCCGTTTCCGTGAGATGGAGGACGCGCGTCTATGGATCACCATCATCGTCATGGATGCCAACTATGTCGAGGTAGGCACGACGCACCTGGTTTTGCCACGCAGCCTTGGTGTCGGCGGCGGTGGCGGCCAGGCCGGCTGCGTCGCGACCCCACAAGACCTAGGAATAGAGAAGGAAGCATGATGGAAGATGGACGACGGTATGTACGAGATGAAGATCTCCATCGTCCGAGGTCGATTTGTTCTGAGTGAAGGCGAGCGACAGCGCGCGACCAAACCCGCGCGAGGCACCCGTGACCAAAATCAAGGACGCCATGACGTTGGTGTTTGGATCAACCTGTGGCTCGCTGTTATCCGGATGCCCCGGATACCACAACTCATGAGGAGATTTTCCGGAAATATCCGGTCAACGGGCATTGATGCTGGGTTGAGAGTTTCTCTCACACCCGCAAATAGCAAGGGTGCATAGGGAACCTCAAATATACTCCCAAGTGCAAGAAGGTGTTTGTTGCATGAAAAGTCAACCCACAAGGGGGTGCTCACTCGTCATATTCGATAGACATAGTGAACGCAATTCAGACCACCAATGGCCTAACAACGGCCAATCTTGGAAGCAGACAGCGTGATTTTTTCCGTTGGGGATAGAGAGGGTCGTGTTGGCGGCACTGGCGGGGGAGGCGATTCGAGTTCAACCATACCAAACGATTCCATGGCACTTGCCAAGAGGCGCTTCGTGCGCTGGAGGGGCTGCCGATGCACCTTGACCCGCGCGACAAAATCCTAGTCAATATCGTAGGTCGTAGTTCACAATTCCTCTACCTCGGCCTCGGCAATGGCGTCGACCAGCGACCCACGGCAATGTAAGTCGCAGGTTTTGGCCTTGGCGCCCTGGTGCAGTTTGAATTTGTCGTGGTAAGGCCCGCTCCATGGCTTGAAAATACTGCCGTGGCGGCGACTACACGAGGCAGTGTGAATACGACGATCGAAGAGGGGCACGTACAAGGCACGGAGTCCAAAATGATACACGTCCGACTGCGTCGCGCCCGGGTTGTCGTGCTTTGTCTTGCCCGAGGCGGTCGTACGCGGCGCCATCGCGGGCCACCACAACCCGTTCTCCAGCATCGTCCACCCTACGTCGTAGTCGACGACCAACATGCCTTGCTTTGCATCGACGGCGGGTGCTGCTGCCATGCTACTGCTGGTCGTGTGTTGGGTGGGGTTCAGTCCTCAACTGACATGTCTGCGACGGGGGCTGCAACGGTGCGACTGGAGATTTTTTGTGAAGTGGCGACAAATTTGGTGAATAAAATCCTTTTTGTCGCTGGGAAAATAATTTTCGTTGTTGTCCCAGCGATCTTTCCGAGGCCATAGACTCAGTGTGACTGCTTTGATCACATCATCGTCATGACAAGTGTCGCGCCCAGGGAGGACCCACAGCTACGTACGTCCACTCACTCGTGTCTCCCTTATCTCTGTCCTAGTCTGGTCACCCTCGTCGGATCTCATCAAGTCATCCCATTGGACTCGATTCACAGCATTTGTCAACGCCACGCACGGGTACTTGTTTGTTTCCGATTGACTTCCCATTGTGCGACCATCCCTCGTAGGTTGTCCTTGTCATCTCCCCACGACTTGTGGCAGTGGTCGGTGGACCACGTGGGTGACTTTTGGGCCGCGGTACTTGGCACCGTCTCGTCATGTTTCACACGCCAAGTAGGTCTGGGCTTACACGGGCATACGGGCGTCGGTGCCGTACACCACCGTGCTCGTCGACGGGCACAAGATGCCTGGCGCGACGTTCTTTACCGGCGCCCGCCTCAACATGGCCGAGAACCTCCTCCGCTTCCGCGACGACCGTGTGGCGCTGCACTTCCAGTCCGAATCGACGCGTGACTTCGAGCGCATCACGTACAACCAACTCTACGACCGCGTCGCGCGCTTGAGCCATCGCCTGCGCCAAATTGGCGTCACTGTCGGGGATCGCGTCGTCGGGCTTGTCACCAACTGCCCCGACGCGGCCGTGGCCATGCTGGCAACCATCAGCCTCGGCGCGGTCTGGTCCAGTTGCTCGCCAGACTTTGGCAAGGCCGGCGTGCTCCAGCGGTTTGCACAGATAACGCCCAAAGTTTTCTTTGCGTCCGATGGCTACGTGTACAAGGGCAAGCACATGGAAATGGTGGTGGGGCTGGAAGCAATAGTCGACGAGCTGCCGACTGTGGAAAAGGCAGTCCAAACAAAGTGTATGCATTGCGATTGATTACATACGACTAGGTCTTGCTCGTGGGCGACGCCAAGGCCAATGTCACCCAAATTCGCCATGCACAGTACTTGGAAGCGTTTCTCAACGAGATGGTGGGTTCCGTGTGGCCCGATGTGATCGAGTTTGCCCAAGTGCCGTTTGACCACCCTGTCCTCGTCGTCTACAGCAGCGGCACGACGGGGCTGCCGAAATGCGTGGTCCAAGGCGTTGGCGTCTTGCTCAACCATCTCAAAGAGCAACTGCTCGTACGATGCCGCCATCTCGTTTTTGTCTGACACTATCGTCTTAGCATCTCAACATCACGCGCGACGACGTTGTGTTGTACTACACGACGACAGGCTGGGTCATGTGGAATTGGCTGCTCAGCGGTCTTGCCATCGGCGCAACCGTCGTCCTCTTTGACGGGAACCCGCTCTACCCGAATGCCGCGACGCTGTGGCAATTGGCCCAAGACGTCGGGATCACGTATTTTGGCGTGAGTGCGCGGTATTTGGCAGCTGTCATGGCGGCGGGGTGCATGCCCCGGACAGCGTTTGACTTGTCCAAGCTCAAAACCATCCTCTCCACGGGCTCCCCCGCCACCCGCCCCATATTTGAGTTCATTTACACGCACATCCATCCGACTGTTCACTTTGCATCAATCTCGGGTGGCACGGAACTGAACGGGTGCTTTGCCCTTGGGTGTTCAAACTTGCCTGTCTTGAGTGGGGAGATCCAAATGCGAGGCCTAGGCATGGACGTGTGCATCTTGGACGATGATGGGTGCGTCGTCCAAGGCCAGCAAGGGGAACTCGTCTGTCGGCAGCCCTTTCCATCGATGCCGCTGCATTTTGTCAACGATTCGGACGGGACCAAGTATTTTGAAGCCTGTGCGCCGCTCTCGGATCCTGCACTCGTGGATGACGATGCATACGTTTAGATTTCAACGTGTTTCCCAACGTATGGCGCCACGGGGACTTTGCCGAACTCACGACCCACGATGGCCTAGTCATCTACGGCCGGTCGGACGCAACGTTGAATCCAGGTATGATCTCAAGTGTTGGACAAGGCACGATGCGTTGTCTAGGTGGCGTGCGCCTCGGGACAACCGACATTTATGCCGTGATGGAGCAAATGCCCGAGATTGCCGATTCGATCGTCGTGGGTAAGGTATGTGCTCGCGTGTGGTTCAAGTGATGACATAATCAAGGACTACACACTGCCAGACGGCACGCCCGACGTCAAGATTGTGCTCTTTGTCGTGCTCGCGATCGGCGTTACGTTGGACGACGCGTTGACGCAGAAAATTCGCGCAACGATCCGTGCAGACACGTCCCCCCGCCACGTCCCGCACGTCATCACCGCGTGTCCGGACGTGCCGTACACGATGACAGGCAAGAAGGTCGAGGTGGCTGTGACGCGCATCCTGAATGGCAAGCCTGTCTCAAATGCGACGGCGCTGCAAAACCCACATTCAGTCGCGTGGTTTTGCGCGTTTGCAGCGACGATCACGCCATAAGCCCATCGATAAGCTACATTTTGTTCGTAATTGTAAATGCAAGCATCCTGTGTTGTCAGCACCAGAGGGCGAGGGTTCAAGACTCCCACATCCACGAGATACAGGTGTTTCCAAGTGCAGTGCTCGTCCTAGCAGACGACAGAACCAACTCAACGTAGTAATGCCACGTACTCCACCTTGAAATCATGTCCCGACGCATTGCGCTACTGATGCGACACGGTTTCCAAGTCGACAGCGGTCATGAGCGACTGGTACGTTTCAGGGGACCCATGTGGCAGACGAACGCTGCCTCGGCGAAGAAGGGACGACGCACGGCCTTGGTTGGCCCACTCGCGCACAGATGGGGCGGTCGCAGCCACGTCCACGAGTCGTTGCCATTCGTCGGCCGGGCCACGGGGTTGGATCCATGATTTCGTTTGCCAAAAGAGACGCACGAGTGGGGTCTTGGCTTTGGTTGAATGGGTTTCCGCTTCGATGTCTTGGAGCATCTTGGCAAAGGGTTTGGCGGCAAAATGGCCACAGAGCCACGGCGTTTTGTGGACGGTGTCGGTGGCCCATTTTGGCGCGGGGCCGTCGACTTGAAGGACCGAATCAAAGGACGCCGCCGCCAAACTCGTGACGCTGTGGGTCCCGTATTGCCCAATCAGGTCCGTGTCGAGGCAAATGTCGACATTGTGGTGCAAGAAAGCGACGGCGAGGGGTTCGAGGTCGATGTCGAGGCCTTGTTGCTGGAGGTAGACGGCGGCGCGACGAATGCCATACCGCGGCGAGAGGGGCGAGAGAAGACCCCACGACGATGTGAAGAGGCCGAGACGTTTCTCCATGTGGGCAATGATCGGGTGGACGGGGACACCGACGATCCGCAACGAGCGAAAGGCATGGAGGTTGAGGTGCCGCGCGAGGACGACACCGAGAATCAACCCCGTGATTGTGCACGCGGACCCAATGGGAAGGTAGAGCACGTCAACGTCGGGCATCTCGCCCGCGTGGATCTGCTCGGCGAGTTCAAGGAGACCTCCGATCTGACCGAGGACGCCAAGCATATTGTTGCCGCCCATGGTGAAGACCTTGGTCGGTCCAAACACAAGTGCGCGGACGAGAGACGTGAGGTTGGCAAGAGGGGTAGTCCAGAAGCGCAGGACTGGCGGGTTGAACGAGAGGAGCGAGAGGACATTGAGCGTGTTGTCGATGTCGGGCACGTCTGGCTTGAGTAAGAAGGGATGGACGGCGACGCCGAGGCGGCGGCCATGCACGACAGCCGCGACGTTCTGGTTCGACCCGCCCGACCCAACCGAGATGAAGGTCGCGTCGGGATGGGTCTTGAGGTGTTCGACGCACGCCGCGAGCTGGTGCTGCAACGTCCGCACTTTGTTGCCGCCGTAGATCGGACTCGACAAGTCCTCGCGCTTGATAAAGATGGCACCGTGTTGCCCCGGGCCCGTGAGGTTGGGGATGTGCGCGCGGTGAATCGGGGTTGGGAAGACCCCGAGAGGAGTGTACGCGAGTCGCGACTTGAGGAAGGGAAGGTGGCGGAAGAGCGCGGACGATGTCTCCTCCTCCTCGGGGACGGACGTCGGAGGGAGCGGTTGGATGGAGTCATACATGGCGTTGAGAAGGAGGAGAACGCATGCGAGAATCAAGACGGCGATGCCGGCGAGGATCGCCAAGGTGGCGCCCACCCACAAGACGATCGTCATCCTCACGTGATGTGGCAAGATTAAGAAGATCCACTGTCATTGGAGTGAATGTATTTCTTAATCGTTGATTGGTCAATATCTCGACCAATGAAAAGGGCTCGAGAGCTGCGTTTTTGAAATCCGCAGCGGCAAGACGATGACAAAGTAGCATCTCCACCTTCCCCAGAGGACTTCCGGCACTGAATGACGTGATCCTAGCTTGAACCTGAACTGGAAACTTCATCTTGACCCCGAGGGCATGGTGACGCTATCCTGTGACGCTATCTTTCGTCCTCGTTTGTAACAACTCTGTTTCCCACCCATGTCGATGAGCAGCGATTCCGACAACCCTGCACCTCGTTCCCACTCCAAACCCCGAAGATCTTCGTGGTAACTTTCAATCAAAAATACCATGTTTCATCGTCCCAGTTCACGATTGAATGAATACAGCGCAGCTCTTGCAAGCTGGCATGGGTCCTTGGCCACCTCGATGTTTTGTGTGGGGAAATCCGTTTCGTCCAGCTGGCAGTCGTGGATGAAATCTCTCGTTGTTCGAGCCCGAAATTCTAGATCAGCCAATCAGGAAAGAGAATATTTTTAGCCAATCATAGACCAATACCCGCAGCAGATTCAAATTTGCCGCGCACCCGACGCATCACTCTCGTGACCGCGACAGGGGGGAGGAACAGCGGCAATACGTGAGCCGTGAGCAGCGTCTCCACTCAAACTGCCACCCGCATGAAGGCATTTGTCTCCTCTTTCCACCATGTGTCGACACATTAATGCAGTCTCCATGGTCCATTGTAGAAGTACCACAATGATGGTTCGTCTGGCGCTCAGACTTTTTAGCATACCTCACGTTGCACACAGGAATATGAGAGCTGTGAGCTTGAGTGTAAGGAATGGGCAGCTTTATGGACTCGATACTTCACGTGCTTCCATTGCTGTAGTTATACGTATATGTACAGGTGAACGGAACTTGACCATTGTTGTCGTCCTGCTCATGATTGTTGAGGGGACATTCTTGTTTAGGGACTGCCTGGAAATGCCCTTGATTAGGGCAGCTCGACACCATATGTATCGTTGGCCCTCGAAGAGCTGCGTCAATCGTGAACTGGGACGATGAAACATCGTATTTTTGATTGAAAGTTACGACGAAGATCTTCGGGGTTTGGAGTGTGAACGAGGTGTGTTGGGCTGCTTCCTCCAAGCAACGATGGAAAATGGGTCGCGCCGGTCTTCAACTGTTTACTACCAGTCGCTCCATTTCCAACTGGCCGATCCAAACTGTGATCTCCCCCCCCAACGGGTGATGCCTCGTCCCAGGCTGCCCTCATTCTGCTCTCGGGGTCGTTAGTTTTCGATGAAGTCGAGTCAACGCCCCAAGCATCCCGTCCACTCGGCATTCGCGCCGCCGCCACTGCTCCCACCGCGCGAGGTCTGTCAATCCTTCTCCGTCGTCTCACGTCGACCTCGTTAGGTCTGTGGCATGTGCAAGCGCGACCTCGGCCCCCACTACGTCGTGTGCGACGCGTGCCACACAAGCTACCACAATGCGTGCGTCGACCCCGCGGCCGTCCGTATAGTTCTCTCTCCTCTCTCGTTCTCATCGTCTCTGGCGTAGCACACCCTCGCGCACTGGTACTGCGAGCGTTGCGTCGTTCAACATGTACTTGCTCCACGCGTCCTCTCCATGTCTTACGATGCTAGTGTGCGCCCGTCCTGAAATTCCTCACCGACTTGCGCGAGGTTGCTCTCTTGTACGACACGGACGCGGGTGGCGTTTCGACACGAACAGACGACAACGACGCGACCGTTGCTGCACGAACGGACGATACCCCCGACGACGCGACCGGCGTCGTGGTCCGAACGGACGAGGCCCTTGGCGACACGGACTCGACTGCGGCCACGGTTGGCTCGGACGACGATGGTTTGTCGTTGTCAGACATTGCTACGGACGATCTGTCGACGACGACGACGTTGGCGACATCATCTTCAGGGGTGGTGGATGCGACGAGTGTGTCGCATGACGCCCCGCTGCCGTCACTCGTTGCCCAAATCGACGCGCTCGTGGCCCAATTGAAGTCGCCTATGCAGCGCCAGGTCTCCGTCGTCGTCGTCGTGTCTTGCCTCATGGTCGATGTAGTCGCTCTTGACGTCGAGTACGGGCGAACTGCTCGTGCATGTAAGCCACTTGGACGTGGCAGCGGTGCTCAAGACGGTCGACACGCACTTGTGTGACATCGCCGCGGCCGCCCGCGAACGCGATGACGACGATCCGTCAGACGATGTGAAAACGTCACGTGGTCTATACGGGATCTTGCACGTGCTCAACGAGCGCCATGGGATCACGTCGGCGCGGTTCCATTTGAAACGAACGACGACCGCGCTGCAGACGCTCGCGACCAAGCACGTGCAGTACGTCGTTGTCCATTCGCACGATCGTCCATTCGATGTTTGGATGGTGGCTAGGGCCTGCGACGCCAAGCTCGCGAAACTCATAGATGCGTTTGCCAAAGAGCGGCAGGTCAAGCGAACATGGGAAGAGGCGGTCGCGACCGCTGAGGCAGACGTCGCGGCGCAGCAGACGCACGTGGGCCAGCTCAATGCGCTGATTGACTCGGCCGTGCGCCAACGCAAGGTCGTCGAATCTTTCAATTTGTCGTCGGGTTGTAATCGCGCGATGCATAGACGCTGCGGGCCGTGAGTCTGGCGAAGCGGTTCATTCCGACGTACCGGATTTGTACGAGCGAGTTGACGGAGAGCAGCGACCACTTGCTCATGACGATTGTGGCCGACAAGCTCAAGGGCCCGACGGCGTCGCTGCTCGAGTGGGAGCACATGGAAGAGCACTTTGCGCGCGCCAAGATGCAACTGGTTGCGCAAAAGAACGGGACGACGATGCCGCCGCCCAAGAAGATGAAGGTGGAGATGGAGATGCCGCGCCCGCCGTCGCTCAAACTCGTGGAGCGCCAGCTCAAGGAAGTGGACAAGCAAGTGGCGGCGATTCAGGTAGGGCGTGCTTGGAGTGACAAAGACAGCTGAAACAGATGCGCACAAGACGCAAAAGGCAGCGTTGCGCGACACGTTTGCGCTGATCCAAGACACACTTGCGAGTCGCCTGGGCGACACATTGTCGAACGAGTGGAAGGCACTGCTGGCGACGATGGACGAGATGGTGCGCAAGTGCACGCCCAGCATCGAGCAACTCAAGCAGGACGGCGAGGAAGAGGTGTCACTGGAAGATGACAAGAGCAAGGACGTGGTTAAGGAAGCTGTTGTGGAAGACGGCGAGATGGAGCACACGACCAGCAGCGTGGACGAGAGTAACAACGCCGACACCGACGCGGCGATGACTGCGAATGAAGAAGACGATGTGGATGTGCTGGTCGATCGCGACGGCCCCGAGATTGTCTCCTTGGATGACGATGACGACGATTTGCTTGGGGCAAAGAACGAGCCAGTACTGGTCGCGACGATCGACGACGATTGAGATTGACAAGGCTGGTGGGTTGCAATAGGCTCGAAGACCTCCGCAGTAAAAGTTGAATACGAGTGTGTCTTTATTAGAGAAGCATCCCAGAGTGCTGTCGAATGGGGGGAGGTTGGCGCATATGACATACTTCGAAGTACGTCGAAGGAAGTGAGGTCGTTGTGGATGTAGTTTGGTTCACTGGCATTTTCGAAGTCCACGAGAAGGACCATGACGTCATAGAGAGAATCGTCCTGATCTATGGATCAACAAGGACGACATATATCGACGCCAGAGGAAGCCCATAAGTTTGTGCGGCGAAATGAATAGGCGGTCGCCGAAATGGCGCCCGTTGAAGCTCCATACTCATGTATGGAGCAACAGGATTTGAGCAACAGGCTGTAGTGCTTGATGAAGATGACGTCGAGTGTGTCCAGTTGACATCAAGTCCATCTTTGATTCTTGGATGTGTTTACTTTTGGAGGTCGCTAAAGTCGACTTGGCTGCCCGAGATGCATGTTGGATCGAATAAATGTTGGATGCACGCACTGGCCGAGACATGGAGGTCGGCATAGGTATCCTACACATGCCATCAACTTTTCAACAAACCAAACTGGCGCTACCGTGGCTCGGATGTTGTTGAACCAGTCGCGTAGGTTTGGGTCCGTCAATGGATTCTCACGCAGCTACCAACAACACTCATCAGACGTTTTGGGATCGAAATGGTGATATAGTCGTCGTACATCCAAGTTCATGTCCGTGTCCAAGATTCCGGGGGCATAGCCAAGCGTCTTGACCTGCGGCTCCTCTGCGGCGACGACTGCAAAATGCATCTTTCGAGCCGCTACAGTCGAAACGAATATGCATGACAATGACAAGGTCGGGGATACCTTTAAAGACGCAGTAGATGCCCATGGCAGGAAACGGCGTGATGCCAGCGACCGAATTGATGTCGACAAAGTAGACGCGCGGGATCGATTTGTCTACAAGTTATTCATCACGAGAAGCCACCGTGCGATGGTGGCATACTAGCGCCTTGGCCAAACTCTTGCAAGAATCTACAACGAGTCGCCATGAGCCCATAAGGTTGATTGAGGGTTCGACCCACCGCTTGCTGAACCACAGGACCGAGTTGACGTTAACTTCCATGTGCTCTTGGATCAACTTGGGGGAGGCGACTTCGGAACTGCGTCCGATTTGGCCCAGCGTGGCCGCGTTGTGCACAATCACGACCGACTCTAACGACGGCAGGCTTGACACAGTCTCGAGGAATGCGTCCATGGTTTTCGGATAGGATTGGTCGTCCCCGAGGTCCACGACGGTCTCGGTCACATGAATCGCGTGGTTCTACGGCATTGGGATGAAAGGCGACGCCAAGAGAGATGCTGGCGTGGAAGCTAGGACATACGTGGCTGCTTGTCCATGCCGCCTTGACTTGGACGGCCGTCGCTGCCAGACCTGCCGCATTACGCGCCCACAAGTGCTACGAGAGATTCGAATCGAGACATTGGAGTCTGTCAAGTACCATGTGGAGATCGCCTTGACCCGACGATGCGACGTGTTTGGTGAATTCCAACGCCAAGGCGCGGCCGAACCCGCGGGACGCGCCAGTAACCAAAACCAGAGTTGCCATTGCTTTCAAATCAATGAATGCGACTGTCCTCTTTGGTCACCATTTACGAACCAAGACACAACACTTGCAAAATGCAGGCATGTCAATTCGACCGGATATCGCATCCGGACAGCGTCGTACTTTGTTTCGGGAGGGGATGTCTCGATTAAGTTCGCTGTGAGATATCGTAGTTTGCAGAGCCAAGCCGAGACATTGGACTTCTGTTCGACCTATCTCATGACATTTGGTTGCACCCTGAAGTGCTTCCAGTGGTCCATGTGTGTTGTTTGGAGTGTTGTGCACTATCAACCAGTCATGTTCGACTGTTTGGCCTATTTGTCTGTCTCAGGGTGATGATGTGCGGGCTATCTGGCTTGGCGCCTACTCGGCGTCATTCCAGTTTTTACCCCAAACTAGCTCTCTCTTGTTTGCTTTGCTACTACCCAACATTTCAAGTACCCTACAATGGCTGCGAAGAACACGAACCTTTCCCTTCTCGTCTTTGACGGTAAAAGACGTACTATCGTGTGTGGTCCAAGAAGTTTGTGCAACATCTAAAGGAGGAAACTATTAAGACGCACGGTGCGTGGCTTGCCCATCAAGATGATCGTCCTAAGCCAACGTCAAAGGTTGAGGACTGGCTGACGACTGAACCTGCTTCCCCCAATGGTGCCTGTGACGCTGACAAGAACTGCCACGAGTTCTGCCGCCTCCAGCAAGTGCTTTGCTGAGCAAAACCTTTCCGGACACTTTTGTACAACAATCTCGCGACGCGTTCAGCGACACTCAGCCTGTGTCCACCTTGTGGAAGGAGGTTGAGAGACGCTATGGTGAGTCGAATGTAGGATCTTTGAAGGCTATGGTCGCGAAGTTTGTCACGGTTGCCCGTGGCAACTTCACAAGCCTTGAATGTCTTTTTGGTGACTTGACTTCATCTTCGTATACGTAAAACTTCTTCTTGACCTAGGTCAAAAAGAACCATTTTCCGACAACATGCACGTATTCGTGCATATTGGCAAAAATGGCGTCCATTTGACTGAGGTTCCAAAATGTTCAGAGAAAAGCGGATGCGATCATCCTTGTTCTCTTCACTGAGCATTGGTTTGACGTAGTTGGAGATTGCTTTGAGCTTGGACTCCTTCATGTGATTATGTGATTGAGGAGTGTTATCTTGGGGATGCTCGAGTGGGCTTCGAGAGACCGGATTGTTTGTCGGTCGTGCTCGTTAACACTCTTGGTCGCAAGTTCAATGGGCTCCTTCATGCCTTTCCTCGTCGTCCCGGAATTCCCTAAAAACGTATACCTTTAGAATATAATACTTGTGAAAGTTGATAAATTTGATCCAAACATCGAATATGAGAGGGCATACCCTTCATTTTGGTGGAAGTGACGGCGGTGGCGCTGCCTTCGTCAATGGAGAGCCGCGCTGTGGCCCAGAGTCGCGACAGCGTGCGCCAGTGACAGCCAAAGTGCTTCGCAGTTGATGCTAAAGCACCATACAGAAGGACACCATTGTCCGAGCTTGTTAAGAGCATCTCATAGGCCTGGCGTCTCTCGGCATCCTTGAGATGCCCAGACACGACTGCCAGGTCGTACAGACCCCTGTCGCTCACGCGACGAGACGGACTCGTTGGTGTTGGCATGATAAAGAGGTCTGGAGAATTTCGCCGTGTCAAAATGAATAATGACCTCTCTGTGTAAGAAAATCGTCGCCGTGGACCCCACTCGCCAACTTTCCCGCGCCACATCTCCTATCACAGGAACCGGATTTCCAGTCTTAACCCAGCCAATCAAAGAGCAAGATCGAGCGCTTTCTTGTGCACCAATCAGATTCATTTGAAACGAAATACTAGAATATTCCGCCAATCCTAAATATCAATGTGACATCTCTTCTGGACCAGAGTAGTATTGACGAAACAATAATGGAAATGGGATTTTTCCCAGGGGCACCTGTGAATCAATGTTCGTCGAAAAAACATCGAATCCGTTTCAGTTTTCACTTTTGAATATTGTTTCTGCTTTTCGAGGAGCGAACAGTGTCGTACTTTGGAGCAGCAAAGGCATTTTTTGGAGATCAACCACTTTATGCGGCCAATGTTCATTGTACGGTTTATGTTCCATTTCAAAATGCTGCTCGTCAGTTCGAAAAGTGTAGTATTTAATCGGACACCGCAAGTTTACAGCAATGCCGATTGAGATGAATGTAAGCACATTTATACGATCCACATTAATTGTCAAAATAGACGGGGAAAACTAATTGCCCATGTACATGTCCTTTGCCTCCTGGTATGAATTTTCTTGATGGAAACACCGATTTTCGACATGCGCCTGTGATAAGGGAATGGATGCCTGTTTTTCGTTCAAACATAAATCCCCAGAATTTCGTGGCGGAAAGTCTTTTGTTCCTCCTACGTTATCGAAATCTCTTTTCATAGATTCAACAAAAGTTTTGATACCGCAGGTAGTTCTAATGCCTGTGGTTGAGCAACTGGAATGCGGCTCTGATTTTCTTGCTGGAAAAAATGATGCGCCGCAAGACAAACGTTGCGATCGCAAAGCGATATTTGTGTCCACCTGCCGCCACGGCGTTATTGAATCTATTTTGGATGTTGAGAAGGGTGAAAAACTTGTGTGTGGTGTGAGTATATTGGATTATTTGGACGCAAGGTACTCAAACTACGAAATATTCTTGTTCTAAGATATTGTTTGTAAATTGGTTTCGCACTTGAAAATGCACAGACCAGATGTGCGTTTTCCCGATATAAGCTCAATCCCAATGTTCCACGCGTACGCGCATGGCAGAGCGTGTCAATTAAATTATAGTCCCAAAATTGGAATGGGGGGAGGGACTTTTGATGGTGAAGTAACTGAGAGAGTTTGGTCTCAAATACAAGCGAATGTCGTTGGAACAGAACGAACGTCACTGGAAAATCGCCAAGAAGAAATTACAATAACTGCAGACAACCACGGGTGGAAGACAACAATAACTTTTCTCAATTCCCTTCAGAAATATATTGACCGAGTTATTCTTGAAGCTGTGGCCTATCGGAACGATGTCTTTAGAACCCATGAAGCAGCAATCAATATTATGATTGAGCCATACCCCACAATTTTACGAAACAACATAACTTCGCGACAAAACCAGATGCGAGCATACACACACAATGAAAGAGCTGCAGGGATTGCCTATAATGGGGCTAGGAAACGTTTAGCCGCGTTACTCTGTCTTCCGTTCGATTCGTCAAGAATCATTCGGGTATCCCATAACTCCTCAAGAGCTGAATGTGCGGAAGCGGCATTGCTCATGCTTTCAATGATGTCGGGAGTATCTCGAGATGAAAAGACGCAACCGTTACACAAAAATTTAAAATTACGAGCATAGCAACGGAGGGATTCGAACCCGGGACTCTTCCTGCACATGACATTGCTATAACCGCTATACTACATGACTTGGTAAAAAAATTCGTTTATTTTGCCTGCATCGTCAAAGTAAATAGTTTGACATACATTGATTGTCCATGTCAGTGTTTTAAATCCCTCCGGCCACCAATTCCAATACTATCGGGCCTCGTTCCATCCATGTCACATTGATTTTGTGGCCTGGGCTCGAGTACATGCTTGTCCATGATGATTCCTTTCGCGTCATTGAAGAAGACGCCGATCCCCGCGTCGTCGAGTGCAGACACTGAAATCAGGTTTGTGCTCAGGTTCGCCACGAAGTGAGCTTCTTGTAGGAGCAGCGAGTGTCCCGTGTCGTCCATGTCGAGGAGGACGCTGCCCTTGCATGCCGCGACCACGTGTAGTTCGTTGGCGACGCGGATCTTCAAGCCTGGCTGCGCGTCGATGAGGATATCCGGGCTCACCACGAGGTGGTGAGTGCCGCCAGAGTCAGGGATCCACTGGCCCTTCAAGTGTTGCCGTCCGACGATGGAAGCCATTTCCACTTGGAGTTGGAGTCGTCGACATTTGCTTCGTTCGCAGCCGCATTGTCGTGGGTCGCGTCGTCGTCGTCACGGTACCACTGCTCGTCCGTCCCGATGACCAAGTTTACGTTTCCGTAGGTGTCAGCTCGAGTGGGTCCACCTATCGTCGAAGATGACGGCGGGGTGGTACTCATAGTCGGACGTGAACTCGCCGTTGCTCTCGCCGTCGTCCACGGCGGTTGCCAGTTGCGCCGCCGCCCCAAACGTCTTTTTGTCTTGTCTTGGGAGGACTCATTGGTGGTTTTCTTTGGTGGAATATCTGCCGCTGCCAACACTGCAGCGGGCATTCACAGGTGAAGTGGAAGAGATTTCATCTTAAATGTAGTGCGTTTTATCTTACAGGCCGCACCCAAAACGCTGGTGTTTGCTTTCATCATGATTCAACAGTTCAGCTTAGTTCGAACCAAAGAACATTTTGCTGCAAGTCGCGGAGCCTAGTGGAATGTCAGGCTACCGTTCGCGAAATGGTCGCAACAATACGCCAGTATCGTGTGACTCCCAGCCCTTCATGTTTCTATCCCATCTTCGCAAGAGAGCCCATAAGCCGCTGCACACTCATTTGTCTACCGATTTCATTCGCTTAACCCAGGCCTGGCTATGTCCCTCTTGATTGACACCGCTTCAGCCCTGAAATTCCCCTTCGCCTGACTGTACTCACTATCGCCGCCATTCGCGCCGACGAAGAGATATCTGTATGGCCTGATTTCCCCTGTATAACGCAGTCCTTTCGTTGGCTACGTCCACTTCGTTTGTGTGGATAACCTTCAGTAACTCCTCGAACCTGGACATTTAGTGCATATAGCTTGTGCCTTATCTATCTCTTGTCTTGAGACGGACATCTCCCCCCTAAGTACTAACCCCTTGCCCGATCTCACATCAGTCCCCATAATAATTTTATCCCAAATTTGGATGAATGTCGTTGGGAGTGGGATATATTAACCGACAACGAGAAACAATTTTTTCGCAGAAAATTGTTTTCATTTGGCTGAAATATAGCACTTGGGGCAGAGAATTGTGCATACGAAATTCAAGAGAAGTCATCTCAATGAATTCTACTAACGTTATTATGAATTGCATGTATGAAAGCATAAATAACTCCATTTTAAAGTTCTTCATGCTTTCACAATGTGTATGTACTTCCTCCGTCCCATAAAAATCGATTGAGTTTGAGGAGGGTGTACATGTCCAATCATTATATTTGTATGAGAGCATTCAAGGGGTGGTTCGCCTACCTTGTTGCGAATATGTCGAATGTGATTGGGTGGGTATTCTGGTTGTGCTCATCAAGTCTTTCATAAAAACAAATCGTTTTTAGTCATAAATAATATATATAGGTATGTAATAAGATGAAACACTCATTCACAACAATACAAACATTCCCGAAAACATTCCTCGTGGAGTCGTTTCGAGAGAACAATCAATTTGGGGGCAGGTTGAAATCAAATTAGCAGGCGTCCGAGGGCGTGGTGCGGTGGGTCAGCTAAGAATCAAATCAACGGATAACATACCACTTGCCCTCCTCCGACCAAACCTTATATAAATTCGGCTGATTTGTGAATCCAATTTCTCCAAAAAACAAATTCGTTCGGTTGCGGGTATCAGCCCACCGAATTTTCATACATGCCGCCGTCCTCCATGAATTCATACATATTCGAGGCTAGCAACAAAGATATTCGTCACTAATTAATAGTTCTCTGCATGTGTCCAAGGATAGCACTGTGGGAAGTCATCCCAAAGGCTTGTGGTTGTCCCAACTCGTCGAGAATCATAGACATAAACCTGTACAATTTAATAATCAGAGTACAATTTTATGGAGTGCTTTTTTTTTGCGGTGAACAACAGAAATTTGATTACATCGATTTTTATGGGACGGAGGAAGAACATAAACAAAGCATCAGCACTTATCCGGAAATCCGGATAGATGTTCTTCAATAATTCTTTTGTTTTTTATTGGATTGAGTTACGCTGATTCAGCCAATGAAATGCGCACACAGGCAAATCCTTGGACACAGACCATTTGGTTTCGAGATAAAAATGATGCTGATCCTTACAGATCCTCTCTGTAAAAAAATTATTTATGCTTTCATACATACAATTCGTGGACGTGCTGATGTTTTATTACTCTCTCAAAGTCGTCTCGAGAAAAGGGAGAAATTCATATGGTGAGGGTGTCTGACATCCACATCGAGGGAATTTCCGGTCCAAGAACTCCCCGTTTCGACGTTTATTAGCGTGTTCTAAGTCACTGGAACCCTCTGTTGAGCTTGGATGGTTCTCTTTGGTCACGCACTTTGTTATCCGGAAATTACCTGTGTGGTTTGGGCCCAGTGACACCCTCACCGTGGGAATTTCTTTGAGAAAAGTCGACGAAAAAGAACCATGTAACCCTGCCCTTTCCACCCTCCTCGACCCAAAATGTTGTTCTCGCCGCCTGGCCGCGCCATCGCACTCATCTGCGGCGCGCTGCTCATCACCGTCGTCTGCTACGACATTGTACTCACCAACATCCTACTCCAACGGACCACGCACTGCTCCGAGCATGACACGAACCTCGGCCACGCGGCGGCAGTGCGCAGTCGACCCACAGACCTGGACACGGACGAACAAGAGGCGACGCCCACGTGCCGCGTTCAGTTTGTCTTTGCTGGGACAAAGTCCAACTACAAACACTTTTCAAGCCTCCGCGCCTGGCTCCGTCTCACGAATCCGACATGTCCGATCGAATTCATCCGACCGGGGCATCCGTTCCTCGTCCAAGTCTCGGCCGCCGAGCGTGCAACGATGGACGACATGGCGTACTTGCCCATTCTTCAAGCCGATTTCATGAAGTTGCTTGTGCTCTACTACTTCGGTGGACTCGTGACCGACTTGGACACGGAGCCGCTGAAGCGCTTCCCAGACGACTGGACGGGCGCCGGCACGAAACTCGCAACGTGCGATGTCGTCCTTGGAGTCGAAGCCGACTGTTTTGACGACAAGTGTGTGGCCACGATGGTTCGAAAGGGTCAAATTCAAAACTGGAGCATGTGGGCCCGGACTCGCCACTCGCCTTTTGTGCGGCAACTCGTCGACGCGGTCGTGACAAAGTACGCGACCTTTGTTGTTCGGCATGACCCCAACGTGGCTGTCCAAGAAGTGGCCGGGAGTGGCACGATCACCGACTTTGTCAAATTGTACGGTGGCTTTCGCCAACCCCACTATCGCGAATCCACGGGACCGATGGGTGCGACGCTCGAGTGTGACTGGTCCAGCGTCCTTCGCATCCGAAAGGCGGGCGAAGAGGTCTGTGTCGTGGGGCCAGCGTGGACGGGCACGCGCTGCAGTGGTGCCACTGTTTGTTTGCTTCGACACAAGTACGAAGGGTCGTGGCGCGTCAATCCTGCTAACGCCGACGACCCACCCGACGAGGCATCCATCCGACAACCGATCCTCGACTTCCTCCGGTCCCTAAATTAGACTCAAAAGTTTAGTCGGTGAATTGGACACCTAATTTATTCGGTGTTGCCAGTTAGCCCCCAACGGTTTGCGAAAAGTGGCCGTAGATCATATCACGTTGCGCCGTCTTATGCGAAAGCTCTCTCATTTGAAGAGTCTTGGATCCATGCATTTTTGTGCTTTTTCTAAGCCCTTGAAGCCTCGATTTGTTTGTTGTCCGACCATACTGTACTTATAATACCTTTCGGACCGAATTCCAGGGTATGCACCAACTCGCTCCGTCCAGTGGCGGAGATGGATGGTACAGAACTCTCTTCGCGGACTTCAGGATCTTACATTTCCACGTTTGAGGCTTTTGGATGGATGTCAGTGCGATTCCTATTCCTGCTTGCTTTGTTTGGTTGGTCATTTCGCCCCTGTGCGACGCTCGCCAATCGACGATCCGTATGAAATATCTCAACTTCAACTGGTCATTCCTGTCATATCCAACTCGCCGGACGAGATTTTTGGTTTTCACTTCGGAAAGGCATCTCTGCATCCACTTTGCTCCTCCAAATGCGGCTACTCCTGCGCTGCAGTTCTTCGTCGTCTCTGGAGCCTCTTCATTTTGTCTCTTTCTCCGCTGCTCGCATCCCGCATGATGGCAACCCCCACGCCCAATACATTGCTGCCACTCCTTCCCACGGAACTCTACCTCAAGAACACCCCCGCCGTCTCGGCCATCAACTTTTTTGACATTCACTCCAAGGCTTCTTCCTCCGCCGTCGTGGACCACCTTCAATCGCGTCTCGATGCCATCGGCATAGCCAATCCGTGGCTCAGTGGTCGCCTCGTTGCGACTGCTGGGGGCAGTGTCTCCCTCGACTATTCCGCCCCCACACGACTCGTGCTGGATCAAGTCTCGCTCCCACACCTCGAGCCCAACATGCCCTACGACGCCCTTCTCGCCGCCGTCGAGCCCTTCAAAGTTGACCGCGGCGCCGAGCTACTCGCCTCAGCATCATCACCCCCCCTCTTCCGCGTCGTTTGGATCTCCATCTCGCCCACGTCTGCCGCGCTCTACATTTCCCTGAGCCACATGGTCGGGGACGGCTACACGTACTACCGGCTTTGTGAGATGCTCGGCGAGGCCGCTGCCGTCATGGCCCTCACGCCCGCACGGGTCGCCGACTTTGTTGCCCTCGTGCGCGCCGACAACGACACGATGGCGCTGCATCGATCGGTGTCGATGCTCTGCAACATGGCCACGACCGTCCTTGTCTCGGCGGCGCCGACGACGTCGGTCCACACGATCAGCGCCGAGTGGGTTGCGTCCGAAAAGGCAAACGCGGCGTCATCCTTTGTCTCGACCAACGACGTGATTACGTCCTGGTTTTTCCGCAAGTGCCACGCCGACGTGGGGTTCATGGTCCGCAACATGCGCGGTCGCCTCCCCCGCATCACCCATGACCTCGCAGGCAACTATGGCAGCATCGTGGGTTACCAACCACCCGATTTTGCGACCCCCGATGACATCCGCGCCTCGATCGCGCCAGGCCGTCGCGTCCACTCGGGTCCATTTCCGTACATGTTTACGAAAACGACGGCCATGATAACGTCATGGGCGTCCCTCTACCGCCCCGTGACGCTGGCGACGTGGTGCACCAATGTGGCCCATTTTCCCTGCGCGACCGCGTCACATATCGCTCCCTATACCAACACGGCCGTGGTGTTTCGGAAGACCAAGGAGTCGCTGGGCGTGATCATGCGGACACGAACGGTCGACACGGACACGGTCGACCCCGCGTGGGCACCCTCAACGACGAAAACAATGCCATCTGTAGCTGCGAGCTCGTAGCCATATAAAAATAAGGCATGAGTATACGTGAGGAAATATTATTCGCCTCGCCGCCATGTTTCTCCACCCTGTCGTCCGTGATGCAATTCACGACACAAGGTTCATATGTGTGCCATTTTGTTGTGAATGTTGAGGACAAAGACCATCTCCACGCCGGTGTGTGCGACGCAATGTGTGTTTTGTCTTTTGACAACCCTGGTCATCGACCCAATGTGTAAAGTTTAGTTCTGTCAACTCAATATTTGAGCCTCCAAGCGCAAGATTTGGCTCGCATGCGTCGACAGCCCAATCCAGCCGGAACACCAATCAAATGTGAGGACTCTCGTATTCAACTCATTGACTTCGAAGTACATAAATGAAGACATATCAAAATCCTACATAGTAGTCCTCTCCGTCTATATTACACTTTTGGTGTAAATGGGTTTCACGCAACAACCACCAGCGGGCTCGTGTCGAGTGATTCTTTGCGGCAGCACTCAAGGCCTCCGAGCGCTATATTTGGCTCATATAGAGTCGACGCAACCGGCGAATATGAATATGGTTGTTCAGCATCGCATATAGCATCACAATGGTGGGGTTGACCGACGCTGAATCAAGGACCAACCTATTACTAGTATCTGTGTAGCTGGACTTGAATTACCAGTACAACGATGCAGTACAGCAGCCATCGTATGAAATGTTGCAACACTGAGTGCATGTACTAGTACTACGTAGCACGTCCACTGAACAGCGAGGCTGCCATCGTCATCATGTGCAATGCTCATGCTTGTGAAACTTTTCACGTAATATAACGAGTTCCAGTGCACCAAGCCATCGTCGTCATGTACAATGCTGAATATCTTGCAACGGGTACACTCTGGGCTCATCATAAGCGCTCATGGAGGTGTGGATACTCCCATCACGTGTTACTCGCTGCAATGCCTACCCACTATTGCAAAAGCGATAACGAAAAAGTCCCCTACGTCTGCAGCTCGTACTGGGTCTACTACGTCGTATAGATTTGAACATTCGTGCGCAACCCGAAACATGTTGATTTTTGGTGCACACATACAATGGATGACTTCCAAAAATCTCGCGAAGGCCTCTTGCAAACAAATTTGCGAGTCCGGATGCGGCCATTTTTTATTCAGGAGTGCGTGGGCTTTGGTCTGTTTTGACACCAAAAATTGCACAAGCTTTCATTTGATAATGCAGTGTGATTGGACAAAATGTTCCATAAATGAGTTTTTATTGGCTGGCGGTTGGTTCACCGACCTGAATGGGCGACCACGCGGACTTGCCGCATGTGTGCCCGCCCTCACTCTGGGAGGAATGAACACCACGGTTGCTTCGCATACCACGCTCCAATGCAGCCTCCTTGAAGTAAACAGGACCACCAACGGACACGGTACGGAGCGGGCATGTCCCGCGCCATGCTCGTGACTGCCCTCTTGGACTATGCCGTCACTATCATCCGGCGCGCAGTGCAGGTTGGCCGTCAGTCCTCTGCAAATGCATTGTGCTGTAGCTAGATTAATGCGACTCAATCTTACTCTTTCGTTGGCTGCTTCTAGCTCATCGTGTCTGCCCCGTTGTCGAATCGCGTGTCCTTCCATTGTCTTGTTGCGCCCGAACCTTCCTCAACCCTCGTCACATTAAAATGTCACTGTGTGATGGCAGGCGACAGATGATGGCCCGTCGAGTCTCTGCCAAGATGATACAAGACGATCGACTGGCCCGGAGGACGTCGAATTGCCATGACTTTATCTCACTACTACGTACGTCGAAGTACACTATTCCTTTGCTGCGTCCAGCATATCGTTTCCCCGATACAAAAAGGCTGCCCACTGCTCTCAAAGCGTTCATTCTCCCTTGTTTGTATTGCGCCAGAACCTCCACAATGTCTCGCTCCGACGTGAACTCGATGAGACCCAACAGCTCCAATCAAGAACAAGACCTATTCCTCCCCCACCAACTCAACCAAGATCTTGCTGATCGCACAAACATGCCATCAACTCCCCGCAGTCCCGTGTTCCTGATTATGTCGTTCCTTCTCGTGGGTTTCGTCTGCGTGAATCTCCAACAAGACCCCACGACCCATACCACGCGTGCAAAAGTTGAGCTCAACGAAACGACACGCTCCATCGCGTTGCAATTGCAAAAAGCCATAACAGAACCTCCCACACTCACGTCCAAAACCTGCCGCGTTCAATTTGTAGTCCAAGGCGAGACCTATGTGCCAAAGGAATTTCCCTACTTGCCAGCGTGGATCAAATACACCAACAGCAGCTGCACGGTCGACATTGTTCGAATGGATCATGCCTTTTTCAACCAACTCACGCCCGCGCAGAGCGCCATGCTTAATGCGACGTCGTCCTTGCCCATCCTTCAAGTGGACTTTACCAAGTTGCTTGTGCTCTACTACCTTGGTGGCCTCGTCGCGGACTTGGACGTGGAGCCGCGCGCGCACTTTCCCGACCAATGGACCGGCCCCAACACGACACTCGCCACCTGCGACGTCGTCCTCGGCTTGGAAAACGGCTGCTCGGACATACCGAGTCTCCGACAAGCGCAGATTCAAAACTGGGCCATGTATGCGCGCCACCCACACTCGCCCTTTTTGAATGGCCTGATTGACTTTATCATGGACAAGTACGAGAAATCCCCACCACATAACCCCAAGGGCATGGCTGTCCAAGAAGTGGCTGGCAGTGGCCCCATGACAGACTACGCCAAGCTCTTTGGTGACTATTGCAACGCGACGTCGACCGACGACGGAGGCACGTTGGCGACGGACTTTGGAGGCGTTCGACGCATTCGCCACGACGGCGAAGAAGTGTGCATTGCAGGCCGCGACTACACGGGATATACGTGTGGCGGTGACATTCCGTCCTGCCTCGTCCGACACCATTACGAAGGCTCGTGGAAGCATTAATGAGTCACAGTTGAATGATATTTTATTTTCGATAAGACGGTCGTTTCGTCCATCACTGTTCGAATGAGAAACCTCTAACTGGATGAAATTAAAAAATGTCGTTCTTGGTCATCCACTCGCTCCAATATGACGATATACAATCTATTCAAACGCGGCCGTGTCGTGGCCGCCTCACAGTACGTTTCGTGGCTACGTCGGCGGCGCCCGCCACGAACTTTCAAACTGATGGCCAATCAAACACTCACGCTCGCCCACGCAACCGCCGCCCGTCCAGTGGGACCCCGTGACACAAACCTCTTCCCCATAGCGGACGATGCGAAGGACGCTCGATCGATCGGTTTCGAGTGAGTGGCCCATTGTCGTCGTCGTCACTTGGTAATGGGGCCGGTCCAGCCCGCCATACAAGTTGACGAAGTCAGTGATCGTGCCACTGCCCGACACTTCTTGGACCGTGATGTGCATGTTATGTGGCTCTAATGTCTTGTACTTGGCCACGACGTACTCGAGGAGGAGGCCGAGAAAGGGAGACCGCGGCCGCCGCGTCCACATGGCCCAGTTCTGCAGCTGGCCCTTGCGTACCATCGTCTTGGCGCACTCATCGTCGTAGCAGTCGGTTTCGACACCCAACACAACGTCGCAAGTCGCGAGGGCGGTGTCGGGACCAGTCCAGCTATCGGGGAAAGGGGCCCGCGCCTCAATGTCGAGGTCGACGACGAGACCACCGAGGTAGTAGATGACGAGCAGCTTCATAAAGTCGGCTTGGAGGATCGGGAGGTAGGCCGTGTCGTTGAGCATCGCCTGTTCGTCGAGCGTGAGGAGTTTGTGGAAGTCGTGTCGCGGTCGAATGAAATCGATCGCGCACCGCGGCGCGGCGTAATGGAGCCACGACTGGAGGAGTGGAAATTTTTTGTAGTTGTACTTGGGGCCGGCAAAGACAAACTGGACGCGGCACGTGAACGCGTCACCGTCGTCGTCGTCGGTGGTATTCGTGGAGGCGACCGCGGGGACATCGCGAAAGTGCGGGTCGTGCGCAAACTTGAACGGCGTCTCCCACTGCAATCCGGCCTCGGTCGAATTGATCGCATACCGCAGGGACGAGTGGAAGGCCCCCGTCCTTGCGGCGTAGTGGCGCACCCACGAGTTCACTTGGACGATGTCGTACCACGCCACTGCCACAAGCACTGCGCCGCACAAGGCAGCCCACGGCCAAAGCACGCCCCGCGGCACTTGCAGCTTGGTCATTTCGACGCACCGTTTTGAAACCCCTTTGGGTTGGATCTCTTGTTGGCAAACTGCGTTTTTTACAAAACTGTTATAGCCTACCATGGAAATGGTTTAACCCTCCTAGGTTGGCTGAAAAATGCATCACTGAGTATATTACGTTTTTGGTTATTTGATTTAAACCCCGGCAGGAGAGATTCAATTGATCAATCAGATCACTGGAACTGTTTCAACCAATCGGCGTCGCGGTCCGAGCGTGTTGAGATCTTTTCTTGGATTCAACTCCGAGGCCGGCAATGTGGTCCGCCGATGCGTCGTACATGCTCCATGAACAGGATCACGACGACGATCTCTTCCTCTCCCTCCTAAACAGCACATCCCCCAAGGCGCTTCAACGCCGCCGCGCCGTCGTGTTCGCATCCCTGCTCCTTCTCTCTGGCCTTATCTGCTTGGATCTGTCGACCGACGAGTCTCTCCTCGTGCGGCACACAACGTCAAGCATGGCGTACTTGAGGCAGGTCGATGTGCTAACAACGCCCCCACCTGAAACTTGCCGCGTTCAATTCGTCGTCGACGGCGACACGTACGTCCCCAAATCGTTTCCGACGTTGCCCGCGTGGATTCGACAAAGCGACGCAAGCTGCGCGATCGAATACATCCGCTCGGACCATGCGTTTGTTGACGAGCTCCCGCCGGCGCAGAAAGCCATGTTCGACGACACGGCCTTCCTCACGATCGTCCAAGCGGATTTCATGAAGCTGCTCATCGTCTACTACCTCGGTGGCCTCGTGGCTGACTTGGACGTTGAGCCACTCAAGCGCTTTCCGAGCGAATGGACCGGTCCGACCACGGCGCTTGCAACATGTGACGTCGTCTTGGGCATCGAAGTCAACTGCTTTGACGATGTGTGTGCGAGGACGATGGTTCGAAAGGGTCAGATTCAAAACTGGGCCATGTATGCCCGGCGTCCGCACTCGCGCTTCATCGGCGCCCTCCTCGACTACGTCGTGGCCAAGTACAGCACGTTTCTTCCCCCACATGACCGCAACGTTTCGGTCCAGGAAGTGGCCGGCAGCGGCACGATCACCGACTTTGTCAACCAGTACGGTGGGTTTGGGCCATGGCGGCAACACTACCAAGCCGAGACATCCCCCGGCGGCGGCACGCTCCAGACAAACCTGAGCAGCGTCCTTCGCATCAAGAAAGACGACGAGGAAGTGTGTGTTGTTGGCCCCAATTGGACGGGCGGGAGCTGCGGGGGCAGTCAACCCCTCTGCCTCCTCCATCATAGTTATGCTGGCACGTGGCGGCATGCCTAAGCCAACATCGTTTGTGTGAACTATAAATTGGCCTATTTCAATGGTCTATTCAAGATGTTTGAAACATGACGTCGCACGTGTTGACGACCCCTTCAGTTGATCTGATGCCAACTTTTCAACGTTGGCATTGGCTCCTCATAGTTTCCAAGTTCCGTCGCAGCCTTTTGTAAACACTCGCATAGCAACCATTGGCAAAAGGCAATGCCATTTGAGGGCCACTACTCGTAGTGTTGGGTCACCTGCTCGAGCAGAAGTCATGTGTGCGAGATCAAAAGCAAGTGGCGTGGGCGTCGTCACGCAATCGATCAGCCGAATGCGTAACACGATCTAGATCCAGCCAATCAGCGTCAAGTATTTCCCGTTGCGATCTTTTATTTCATTTCGATTGCTCGCCATGTCTGCCCCCTATGTGCTCGTCGATGGGTGCCACGACGACGACGACGACGACACGTTCCTTTCTCTCTTTAGCGCGTCCACAAAGTCAGTCCAACGCCGCCGCACCGCCGCGCTCGGTGCCATGCTCCTCATCTTCGGGGCTGTCGGTGTCAATCTCTCCCAGTCGAAGTCGCTCCTCGCTCGGCACACAAGCACGATGTATTTGCGAGACGTCGCAACCATTGCAACGGAAGGTGACATTCAAAGTGACGATGATCCAACGACACTCCCCCAAGCGGCACTAGACAACATCTGTCGCGTCCAGTTTGTCATCGACGGTCCCACCTTTGTCCCGCGTGCGTTTCCCTACCTCCCCTCGTGGTTTCGACACACCAACACATCATGCGACGTCGATTTCGTTCGCTCCAACAGCACGTTCCTCACCCAACTCACACTGGCCGAGCGCGCTATGTTTGACGACACGGCGTACATCACGATCCTCCAAGCCGACTTTTTGAAGCTCATGATCGTCTACTACCGCGGTGGACTCGTCGCTGATTTGGACGTCGAGCCGCTCCAGCGCTTCCCAGACCAATGGATCGGAGCAACGACAACCCTTGCCACGTGTGACGTTGTGCTTGGTGTCGAACACGCTTGCTTTAGCGACGGTTGCGTCCACTGGTACAGCCGGAAAGGTCAGATTCAAAACTGGGCGATGTATTCCCGCCGCCGCCGGTCGCCATTTTTTCGAGATTTGATCGACTATGTCGTGGCCCACTACGCGACGATGCCACGTCACGACCTGAATGTGCCGATTCAAGATGTTGCAGGCAGCGGCGCAATCACCGACTTTGTCAATCTCTATGGGGACTTTGGACCGCGCCAGCATTACCAAGTTGAGACGGATAGCGGGCGGACGCTCGAAACTGACCAAACAGCCGTCCTGCGCATTCAAAAGCAAGGCGAACAAGTGTGCATTCTCGGCAACAAATGGACCGGCGGCGGCTGCAGTGGCTCACCCGCATGTCTCCTGAACCACCACTTTGAAGGATCGTGGAAACACTGAGGCCCACGTTGACTCGGTGACGCAAAGGCGAATTCTCGAGCATCAGGATTGGTATATATTGATCCAACGATGTGGGGTCTGTAATTCGAAACAGGAGACGACCCCATTCACACGAGCGGGAATGCCACTTCTCGTGGATCGGATTCGATGTGAAGTGGAGAAAGTGCACTGGAGTCTGTTGTAGTATCGTGCTGATAGACCCTCACATAAAGACGTATTTGGTGGAGGCAACATTTCGCGCATGTGAAATTTCACCAGCGCACGAGCAAGGCACTCGTCGTCAACATTTCTACCACCACCTGGTGGGTGCATCCTTTTGATTGGCCCAAACTCATTCATTTTATCCAATCTTAGCACAATATCTGAAGGAGACATTGAATGCAACGAATGTACGGTTAACACTTTTGAAACATCCTGCGAGTCCCAGACGAGGTTTGTCGATTCCGCATCTCACAAGCCTCACCTGAGATTTCACTCGGGAGCGACTTGGCGCCACACACCCGCTTGTCTATTTTTTTGTTCCTCCAACCAGTAGCTGAACTTTCAGAGTAAATAAATTTCTCCCGAACCAAAACCTCGTAAGTACACGTTGCGCCTGCTTTCATGTGCCGGCGATGAGTGTGTCACTCTTTTTAATCCAGAGCACTTCGCAGTACCATCATGTTACGGCAATTTCCTGTTGCCGCTCATGCTTGATGCAATGTAGATTTTTCAATGAGGTGCCTCAATTTCTTCGATGAATTGAATTACTTCAACCGAAAAGGTTAGAATAATTAACCACTCAAAACTATTCAGAGAGACCTGAAAACTGCTGGATATTCCACTCTGGATCAAAATGTGATTTGTTGCATATATATATATAAATTATTTATCGATACATTAATTCAATTTAAAGAATTGTATATTTATTGTTTAATTTTATTACCGTATTTTATCCGGAAAAGTTTCAAAATAACTCAGCTCCGTCGAAACATGTTTCACTACAAAAGCTGAATTTGCTTGGTTAGTTATTCTACGCTTTATGTTTTCATGTCATTGTCTGCTGCACCCACTCGATATTCGCTGTCACGTATCAAGACAGCCAGCTGCAAGTGACGGAGTAAGGATATTGACCTCCAACTCCCCCGCAATGCCCTCGTCAACCACCACAGCAACATGCTTGGCGACTTTTGTCACCAAAGCATGTTGCTGTGGTGGTTGACGAGGGCGCGAGCGAGTTGGCATCCCTTCCGTCTTTGTTAATGTCGATGGGTCCAAATGCAATCTTTGACCGCCAAGAAACCCCAACCCCCAAGCACCTGGGTTTGAAGTGTCCCCAACTGGGCCCCGGTTGTGTGGATGGGTGACACTCGTCGTTGTCTTGGTCATATCTCGGGCTTTGTCCCACGGCCAAGGAAACATCCCTATCATTCTTCAAATCCGCTGGTCCATGTCGTCGGCCAAGTATAGCCCCCTCAATCATCCGACGGCCGCACCCGCCACCAAGATGGCCTACAGACTCTTGATGCTGGGCACGACAATTGTCCTGGGCCTCTTGGTCTGGCTCAACTTTGTCTACGACGGCAGCGCGCCACCGCCGCACCACCCGCTCGTCGGTGCTGCCTTCCTCAACTCTACATTTAGCATGCACCACGACCCGACATTTCGCCCCATGATGGCCAGCAACGCAACGAGAGAGGACGAAGTCTGTCGCGTCCAGTTTGTGTTTGCCGGCCCCAAGTACGACTACCAGCGATTCTCAGTCCTCCAAACGTGGGTTCGATACGCCGATCCGAAATGCACGATCGAATTCATTCGCACGAGCCATCCCATGTTCCAGCAACTTACGCCCGCCGAGCGGCACGTCTTTCTCGGCAGTGCTTACGTCCCGATCCTCCAAGCCGACTTTATGAAGCTGCTCGTGCTCTACTACCTTGGTGGGCTTGTCACCGACTTGGACATTGAAGCGCTCAAGCCATTTCCAGACCAATGGACCGGCCCCACGACACCCCTGGCAACCTGCGACGTTGTGCTGGGCATCGAAGGCAACTGCTACGACGGCAACAACTGCAACATGGTGCGCAAGGGCCAGATTCAAAACTGGAGCACATGGAGTAGGCGGCGACACTCGCCGTTCGTGGGCCAGCTCATCGAGTACGCCGTCGCGAAATTCAACAATTTCCCAGGCGCGCCCGTCCAGGAAGTGTTCGGGAGTGGTGCGATCACCGATTTTGTGAGGCTGTACGGGGGCTTTGTCGACGTCCCGCACTACCAAGCTGCGACCAACGCACGGGGCGCGACGTTGCAAAAGGACCTCAAGAGCGTCCTCCGCATCCAAAAGGAAGGCGAAGAAGTGTGTGTGGTCGGCTTCAAGTGGACGGGCGGCGAATGCAGCGGCCAGTCCTGCCTCTTGCACCATTTATACGAAGGATCGTGGAAAGGAGATGGCAGGCCAAGCTGGTGGTCCCGGTTCAAGGCTGCCGTCGTGGGCTAAAGGCGGTCGGTCGACGACACAACGTATATTAATACATCCCAGCGGCGGCAAATCGGTCGATGTTTCAAGGTTGAAGCAGTGTAACATCGATGGCAGCTCATACCACGACCTGCAAATCTTAACAAGGTTGTTGAAATCGTTGATAACGTTCAGCCCTGAAAAGAATTTTATTTTTCATTTGAACCACATGCTTCGTGCGATACGGAAATGCGTCGTTCGAATTCGCCGTGTGTAGTGTTAACCCGACTGCGCTTCGCTGCGGCGGGACGTCATTTTAGAAGTCCTCAAAAACGTTTCACCACATGAGCGTACTAGAAAAGGAGTGTTTGTGGATGGCGTTTCAGATACCTCCCCAGTAACATTCTACGCAGTATACAGTCTGTGGGATGCTTCTCGGTTTCCTGGAGTCACATGCAATCCAACGGCACACTGAGTCCTAGATTTTTTAAACTAGTACGAATATCTTTCGCCGTGTCCACCATCGATTGTTGCGACCATGAACCGACACATCTTGAGCCGATCTGCACCAAATTTTGAAAAAATCTTGGCAGTGACGAACACCACTCTACCACGCACGAATGGACATAATGTGTTCAACGCACTTACTTTGTGTAATTATTAATCCGTACTATACACTAATATCCTCAATATTAGTCGGATGTGTGGAAAACGCTCTGGTGAGTTGTTTGTGTGGAACTACCATAAAGCTCAGAATAACTAACCAAGCAATTTCAGCTCTTGTGGTGATGTGGTGATACATTCTTAGTCGGTGGTGAGTTATTTTGAAATTATTCCGGATAAAATTCAGTAATAAAATTACATACTAAATAGACAATATATTACAAATTATCGGTTGAATGTAAACATAATATAACTCTATTTTGCAAACCATTTTGGTGAGCACATTATGTGTGGTACAATTGGTGAGTTATTGTGAGTTATGGGGTCTCTGGTGAGTAATTTTGAGTGGTTAGTTATTCTGAGCTCACGGTAGTTGCTGTGCGATAACCGTCGAACTTATAGGTATTTGGCGGGTATTTGATAGTGTAATACCCGATTTGGGATAAATTCTACTCTCTTCGAATTTCGCCTGTGAGCCAATCAACAATCACTATTCTCCACATCGAGACTCTGCAGAGTGGGCACGCTTCTCCGTTCGTCGTGGATGTCGTCTGCCAAGTACAGTCCCTTGAGTCACCGCGCTCGTGTAGATACCACAGCCGGACGTCGCCGTCTTGGTATCTTGGTCGTCGTCGTCGGCCCATTGCTCTGGTTTGGCCTGATCCATTTGAAGGCCCGTCCTGCGACTGGTGCCACGGGCGATGCCTTCCTCCAAGCCACGTTCACCGTCGCCCACGACCCTCATTTCCACGCACGCAGTCCATTGAACGACACAAACGACACTCATTGCCACATCCAGTTTGTCTTTGCTGGGCCGAAATACAAGTACAACCAATTCTCAACTATGCAATCGTGGATCCGATATGCCGACCACCGGTGCCACATCGAGCTCATCCGGCCCGAGCACGTTGTGTTCAACCAACTCACTTTGGTCGAGAAGGAGGTCTTGTACGACAGTGCGGACTTGCCCATTCTCCAAGCTGATTTTATGAAGCTACTCTTGCTCTACTACCGCGGCGGCCTCGTTACGGATTTGGACGTCGAAGCGCTCAAGCCCTTTCCAAGTGCGTGGACCGGTCCTGACACGGCGCTCGCAACGTGCCATGTCATGCTCGGAATTGAAGTCAACTGCTACGACGATGGCTGCATCGATTCGATGGTTCGCCTGGGCCAGATTCAAAACTGGAGCATGTGGGCCCGCCGCCGCCACTCGCCGTTTGTGAGCGAGCTACTTGAGTACGTCGTGGCCAAGTACAAGACATTTCCACGTCAAGACACCCACGTGTCGGTCCAAGAGGTGTTTGGAAGTGGCTCGATCACCGACTTTGTGCGGCTCTACGGGGGCTTTATTGACACCACGCACTACGTCGTGCCTACATACGAAGGCGGGATGCCCCTCGCGCGCGACATGGCGGGTGTGCTCCGCATCCGCAAGCAAGACGAAGAAGTATGCATCGTGGGTCCGAGTTGGACAGGCGGCGGCTGTGGCGGCAGGATGGAGTGTCTGCTTGGCCACCATTTTGAAGGCTCGTGGCGGAACCAATGGTGGCCGTGGTGATAGGGTAGAAGGCTTTCAAGCCTCCAATTAAAGTTTTGTTGATTCATAATCGCGAGGGGGAGTTTGGCGAGAGAACCCTGAAAGCCAACAATCCATGAATAGCCAACGAATATTGCCATGTGTTTTTCAATTTTGACTTCATGTTTGTATCTTAAAGCAATCATCGGGAGGAACGCCGTCACCCATCCCTGGTTGGAATGGCATGTCTCGTCCCGGAGCACCGGATTACGGGAGTAATAGTTGTAGGGTGGGTTAGGTGGGTTGTTGGGGGTTTGGTGGGGGTTTAGGGGTGTTTGGGAGTTTAGTGGGGGTTTGGGGTTTGTTGGGGTTGGAGGGATGTAGATTGGTGGGGGGTTGTTTGAGTGGTTGAAATGCGACTGGTTGGATCGGCGTTCCGACAGGGTGATGAGGTTGAGGGTGGACGGTTAGTTTATGCAAGGAGGCGGCCCGGGTTCAAGTCCCGGTCAGCGTATTTTTCGTTGACGATTAGGATTCAATGAGTACGTTTCTCGGTTGCTTGTTGGTTTTTACCAGTCTCTCGAGTTTGGCAGTCGTCGAAGTTGCGGATGAATTCTGCCCTCGAATATGATATATGGAGTGTGTGTGTTTGAGTCAAGAATGAATGTGCTGGAACTTTGTATCCAGGTGATCCCAAGATCCCAGAAGCGCACCCAAAACGCGACAGAAAAACTCTCAGACGTGAAGGCTTTGATGGGCTTCCACTCTTGAGGCGCGGTGCCACCGTGTCTCTGGCAAGTCCTGAGAGCTTATAGTGCACCAGAGGCAGCACAAGTGGCCGAGAGAGCACCTAAATCTTGTGTTGCAGCCGTGCCGCAGTGGTGCGTGTTTTTATTTGCACCTCGATTGACCACCTACCCAGCCTACCCACTTGGAAGCTTTCAACCCACATGCTTGCCATCGTGTCCACATAATCTACCCACAGAAACTTTGCAGTCTCATTTCACACGATTGATGTCGGCGGTCAAGTACAGCCCGCTCAGCCAGCCCAGCACCGAGTCAACGCCGCCCCGGTGTCGTGTTGTTCTCCTAGTCGTAAGTGGCAGCGTTGTCGCCGCCCTCCTTCTTGGTCTTGTGCTTTGGTCAGCCCATGTCAAAGAGGAGTTGCAGAACTACAGCGCCACGGGCCAAGCTTTCCTCGACACGGCATTCCAAGTGGCCCATAACCCTCATTTCCACTACTGGTCTATCGACAAGCAAGAGAACGACGACGTTGGCTGTCGCGTCCAGTTTGTCTTTGCGGGGTCCAAGTACGACTACAACCAATTCCCAACTATGCAATCGTGGATCCGATACGCCGATCCCAAGTGCCCCATCGAGATCATCCGACCCAACCACGCTGTATTCAACCAACTCACACCCATCGAGAAGCCAGTGTTTTACGACAGTGCGTATTTGCCCATCCTTCAAGCCGACTTTATGAAGCTGCTCGTCATGTACTACCTCGGCGGCCTTGTCACCGACTTGGACGTCGAAGCGCTCAAGCCCTTTCCGACTGCCTGGACAGGCCCTGGCACCGCGCTCGCGACCTGTGATGTCGTGCTGGGCATTGAAGTCAACTGCTTTGACGACGAGTGTGCCAAGACGATGGCTCGCAAGGGCCAGATTCAAAACTGGAGCATGTGGTCCCGTCGCCGCCACTCGCCGTTCCTTGGTCAGCTCATCGAATACGTTGTTGCCAAGTACAAGACGTTTCCATCACATGACAAGCACGTGGCTGTCCAAGAAGTGTTTGGGAGTGGCTCGATCACCGACTTTGTGCGGCTCTACGGCAACTTTGTCAACACGACCCACTACGAAACAGCGACGAATGATGCTGGCGAGACTCTGCAGGGTGTCCTTGGCAGCGTCCTTCGCGTGCACAAGCAAGGCGAAGAAGTGTGCATCGTAGGTTCGTATTGGACGGGTGGTGGCTGTAGCGTTGCCTCTGAGTGTCTCATTAGCCACCACTACGAAGGCTCGTGGAAAAAGAATTGGTGGTCATGGGACCCGTAGGATCGCCTTGCAACCCCCAAGCATCAATTAATATTAATATGAACCTGCCAAACTTAAATCGATCGTTGCTTCCGAGGAGATGGAGGTCGTTTTCAACATTGAGCTGTATGCACGGGCAGTCGTGAGTATGCGAGCTCGACGACGATCCCCGCTGAAACGAAAACCCGGATCGCTCTCTCTCTCCTTGACGGTGTTTCGGAGTGGGGTCGTGTAAAACCTAGTGAATGTCGAGCCACAAGAGAAGATATTTCTTGGTTCGATCTATCCCATACAATATCCCATACTAGAAACCCCAAACCACGTTTTGGTGACACACTCGTCGGTCCAATCGTTGGAACCCATGAGTATGCAGCCAGTCGAATCCCAACGTGCTGCTGCTGTCATTGTGTCGCACTGCGATAAGTGACAGCAAGAACATGACAGTTGTTTGATTCATCCCTTGAACTGTCCCATCCATCTACTGGCGCATCCACTCAACTCGCTGAACGTGCAAGTATTCGGAGCCAGTCAAAGACGCGGCGCTGTTGCCCGTCCCTTGCACAATGACGTCGATGGTAGTTGACGTGATTGAACGTACCGGGCAAAGTCAACTCTGAGCACATCCTCTCAGAAATGTTGCCAAGGCTTATGTGGTGTGGCCTCGTGGTTCGGCCGAATATGATGTCATGCGTATGTAGGCTACGTCGCGTCAAAGCGGTCATGCTACGTTGAAATACCCTTCCATGCATCATTTGCCTGCGAAGAAAACCTGAATATACATATTGAAAAACTCACATAATCATTGGACAATCAATAATGCAGCCTTGAGAAAGCAATATTTCATCGGCCCTGGCGCCACGACCCTTCGTACTGGTGGTGGAGCATGCATTCAGAGGCACCTTGACAGCGGCCTCCTGTCCAATTCGGACCTACGATGCACACTTCTTCGTGTTGCTTTTGGATGCGAAGGACGCTACCAAAGTCGGACTGGAGTGTCTCGCCAGCGGCATTCGTCGCGACTTCGTAGTGGGTCGTATTGCCAAAGTCGCCGTAGAGCCGTACAAAATCGGTGATCGAGCCGCTGCCAAAGACCTCTTGGACCGGCACGTTCATGTCGTGCGACGGAAAGGTCTTGTACTTGGCCACAACGTAATCGACCAAATCTCCCACAAACGGCGATCGACGGCGGCGGGTCCACATGCTCCAGTTTTGAATCTGGCCCTTGCGTACCATCGTCTTGGCACACTCGTCGTCATAACACTGAACTTCAATGCCCAAGACAACGTCACACGTTGCCAATGCTGTGTCTGGCCCTGTCCACTCACGTGGAAACGGTTTGAGCGCTTCAACGTCCAAGTCGGTGACGAGACCACCGAGGTAGTAGATGACGAGCAGCTTCATAAAGTCGGCTTGGAGGATGGGGAGATATGCGCTGTCGTAGAATGCTTCCTTCTCCGCGGGCAGGAGCTGCTTGAAGATAGCGTGGTTGGGCCGGATGAGCTCGATGGGACACTTGGAGTCGGCATATCGGATCCACGATTGCATAGTTGGGAATTGGCCATAGTTGTATTTCGTCCCCGCAAACACAAACTGGACGCGGCAGCCGTCGTCGTCGTCAACTTGTCGCCGGTGGACGTCGAGGGTGTTGTTCGGCGAACTAAAGTAGTGCATGTTGGTGTCGATCGCGTTTTGGAGAAGCTCGGCGCCCTTGTTGGCATGGTTGCGCACATGCGAGTTGTTCTGGGTGAGATCAACCAAAAGCAAGAGGGCGAGCGCCGCGGCGCCAGCGCCAAGCACGAGGCGACGGTGACTTGCCACTTCCCCTTCACGGATTCCGTGGTTGAGGGGGCTATACTGGACTTCTGTCGCCATGGCAAATGAAAATATGACATCTTTGGTCTCCTGTCATGGCGCAATGTTGATGGATTGCCTGTCCAACGCCAATGTGTGAGAACGAATGTCGCATTCATCCCACGGCGCCGCGAATTCTCAAACTCGTGCGAATTTTTCATATTTTCCACCAAAATGCACAAGTTTCGTCCGAAAACCCAATTTACGTTGGTAAAAATTTCTGACTTTCACATGATCCAACGACGGTAAAATTGACCCAAGTGTGTTTCGTCCCACCTAACCTACGGGAAATGGCGCTGTATATGGTGAGTTTGTTAGTTCCCATCGAGGCGGAGAGCACTCGAAGACCCACAAGCTCTATTTCGTCATTTTGGCAACGTGGTCGTGATGGTGCATTCGACAAAGCACATGGATGGGCCAGCTTCACACGCTTGAAATGTCTTATATCCTTTCTCACATGCCAGATACTCCGGGAGTAGGCGACCATTTGACTGTCGAGTACTAACGTTAGTATCAATTGCCGACAAAACATCGTTCATGAATGCTGGTCGAATTGAACTTTTACGAATATCGTTGATTTTGAAATGTAACATCGCCATCTGCCAGGTCAAAGAATGTCGTGAGAGATGTGTGGGGTTTCTGCACAGAACGCACAATTAGGTTAAAAAAGCGTTTTTGACAGAAAACGTCAAACATATATTCCTGCAACATCAACCAATTCACCCGTTTCGATCAAATACCAGTACAGTGATCCCTGCAAGTGAGAGCCACGTACTACGACTAAGTATACACATTTCATATAAAACAGCGACCGACCCAATGAGCAACAAGAAAACACCGCCTTCGCCGAGTGCTCGGATGTTCGATGTCCAGATCATTCCAGACCACTTGTTCTATATAAACGAGAGGGGTCGAAATTTTAGACTAAATCCAACCAAACCAACACTGTGGATATATTTCACGAGAGGATACTGATCTATAGTAGAAGAACACTGATTTTGATCTACACACTGAATCACACAGCTCCTTAGATGTCGAACCATGATTCGCTGTATTAGTCGCAAACACCGCCAACTCTCGCAAAATGCGTTTTTGAATTGAAACAACGACTTCGTAGAGTCCTTCGTTTTAGATTCCAAGTTAAAATATACAACACATGGACCGAGACTTAAAATTTGGGAACACGGCGAGCGTTGAAGAATTTTCTGTCTAAGACACCATTAACGACAGTTTTTGTTTAGAAGGCTTTTGCACGAGCTAAAGTCTTTCACAAGATCCATACAACGTAGCGTTGAGGGGCTCAAACTAGAACTGTCGACCATTGGCACAATTCCTAAAGTGCTTGGTTGAACACATAATGCATATGATGTAGTAAAAGCACTGCCGTTTCGGTCGGATTTACTACCCGGTGCGTAGTATGGTACATTAATCATGCTGTGAAATCGGTGTGCCTGAATTCATATGCATGCGACCCGAGAGCACTGTTCGAATTGAAGTTGAACCTGTCGCCATATTTGTGGGAAAATTCACATGCAAGTTAATGCCGTCATTCTTACAGGTATATGCGGCTCAGAACTGTGGTGGCAGCAAGCAAATCAAGTTGCATAGGTTCCACATTTTGTATTTTTAACAGAAACTCCAATCGGTGGCAAGTTTCAAGGGGTTGACAGACGCTGATAAGTTCACTGGAGACGTATCAACATGGATACTTGGACTAAATATGAGGCAACAACGAGGGTTTATGATTTGATCCATATTTATGCTGTCGAGCAACCAGTAAATTTCTCAATCGCCACCAAGCGATGCCAAACACAAACGAATCCAGTTCGATTTAGGTTAGTACGACGAAAGTGCACGACTTGAGTGTGGAGAGGGATCATCGTTGTTGAACGAACATGTAATTAAAGACATGTCGCCATCGAAGACGCCGCTAATTCAGGTGCTGGACATGACGAATGCAACACAACGGTGCGGAGGGTTGCAGCTGGCACGCGACACGTGAGATGATAAAGAGGGGCGTTTAAAATCGCAAGGCGTCGACAAAGTCTGCTCTTGCAAATCATACAGCACTCTCGTGTGGGATTCAACAGACTGAAATTTACCACAACACAATGGGTCTGTCATCTTCCACCTGATCTAGTGTGAGTTTGTCGCCTTTGAAATGCCACCACGCAATCTTCGTCCGCATGTACGAACGACTTTGCACTATTTGGCGCGGCAGATTCAAAATACATGTCACACAGATGGTGGAGCACATTGCAGAATGCCGTTCCCCGTGAAGAGATGTGTGGCCCGCTTGCTGTTGGACTTTTCGCCAACACTCTGTCCACATTCAGGGAGCCCCCCAAAGATTCATGGTGCCCATTTTCGCTTTGTAGAAAAACCGGTCATGTCTACAGACGTGAAATACAGCCCCCTCAGCCACCCCATCTCCAACAAGGGGATCCCAAGCAGCCGCCGCTGCCACCTACTCCTTGCTGCCAGCATTTCCACCCTCGGTCTTTTGCTCGTTTTGGATCTCCACCAAGACAACTCGCACGTGCGCCAACATGCGAACAAGGGCGCGGAGGTCCTCCAAAACACAATCAACTACGTACGTGACACCAACTTCCACTACTTTAGCCCCTCGGACGACGAATTGCACCGAGAGGCCAAAGACGACGATGCTGGCTGTCGCGTTCAGTTTGTATTTGCTGGGTCCAAGTACGACTACAACCAATTCCCAACTATGCAATCGTGGATCCGATACGCCGATCCCAAGTGCCCCATCGAGCTCATCCGACCCAATCACGCTGTGTTCAACCAACTCACACCCTCCGAGAAGGAGGTTTTCTACGACAGCGCGTATTTGCCCATCCTTCAAGCCGACTTTATGAAGCTGCTCGTCATCTACTACCTTGGTGGTCTTGTCACCGACTT
>VJMH01005384.1:0-58248 GCA_009835185.1 Aphanomyces stellatus | reverse complement strand
ATCCCCCGAAATCGATCCGCAATGGGATGTTGTTCACCTCGACGAAAAATGGTTCAATGCTGACAAGGATCGCCGGAAGACCTACCTCGTCCCTGGAGAGACGCCACGCCATCGATCATGGAAGAGCAAGCGATACATCCCAAAGGTGATGTTCCTTGCTGCCGTGGCCAGACCGCGGTATGACGTTGCCCGTGGGGCCTTCTTCGACGGCAAGGTCGGGATGTGGCCTTTCGTTCGCCTTGCACCAGCGGTCCGCAACTCCCGCAATCGGCGCGCAGGGACTATGGTCACAAAACTCGTCAACGTCGATGCCGCTGTGTACCGGGACTTCGTCATCAACAAGGTCGTACCTGCGATCAAGGCTTCGTTCCCAAGTGCCAGCAAGCGCGTGGTCTTGCAGCACGACAATGCAACGCCGCACGGGTCAGTGACTGACCGAGACCTAGAAGCAGTGTCAAGCGATGGATGGACGTTTGTCGTTCGTGCACAACCTCCGAACAGTCCAGATCTGAACGTCTTGGACCTCGGCTTCTTCGCGTCAATTCAATCGCTACAATACAAGACGATGAGCCGCACGGTCGATGATGTGATTCGCTCGACGCTAGCAGCCTTTGATGCTTTGTGTAGCGACAAGCTTGAGTGTGTTTTCCTTACCTTGCAAGCCGTTGTAGGTCTTATCCTCGAGCACGATGGTGGCAACAACTTTGTGTTGCCACATCTCAACAAGGCATCCACACGACGCTCAAGTCTGCTGTTGGCGAGTTCTTTTGGTGGCCTTGGGATTAACAACCAATAAAATCAATGTCTCTGAATTTCAGCCAATTATTGTCGTTTGTCGTCACTAATGTGGAAAAAGTGAGATTTCCTTGTGTTAACAGTAATGTGGAACAGAGGAAGTAACATATTTGGGAGTAAATTATTTTAATAGAGTAATTGTTGCTGCTGCAGGAACGGGCCAAACAGAGATGCAGTAGTTAAATAACCACAGGAAACTCTGTGCCGCAGGATTTCGACATCAAAATACAACACAACGTGTATACGGCAGACACACAACCCCCCATGCGTCACTGCTTCGTATGATGTGTCAAACTCGAATATTTTTAATACAGACTATTATTTCTGCATACGAAATCAAAATGAAATGGTATGAAAACTAAAAAATGCGGATTGGGTATGCGGTCACCGATGAAATTTGACTCTTGAGGAGGAAACGTTTTCATTGGTGGAAATGGACAAACTACTTACTATTTTGAAGTTTTATATTGAAATCCATTATGATCTCCTTGTGTTTTATTCAATCAAATCGTATTTTAATTTATTGTGTCCAATGAAAAAGTATCAACGAGTTCCTTTTGTCCAATCAATGTTTGCCAGAAGAACCCACACCGAACTTTTGGGGCGCTTTCAACCGCTGTTCGCCGCGGCACACGGTTGGGTGTGGCTCGATCATGTCGACACCCGACGAAGCCGACCAGGCGTATGCAGATCTGCATGATCGCTTTGTATATCTTCAGCAGCAGACCCAACGCCTAGGGGCGGCGTACACGCTGGCGACACAAGAGCTGGAAAGCCTCCACGAGGACAACACGATCTTGAAGGACAAGCTCTTGCAAATCCGCGTGCGGCGGCGGAACCTCGCAGCCCAGGCCGAGGCAAGCATGAGTTCCAACATGACAGCAAAGGCGCTTTTTTGCCGACGGAATCGGCGCGTCCTGCGCAAGCAATTTCCCCTCGTCTCGAGGGAACAGCTCTCGTCCTTTGTCGAGGACGAATGGGAGTCGCTCTCGCGAGATTCCCTCGAGGTACCACGATCATCTCCGTGCATCTCCTCACTCTAGCATGCAGAAATGGCAACGCGACTTCAAATCCTACATCCCCAAACCGGTAGGGCCAGTAGTCCCTTTGTTCAAATGGACTGACATGATTGCCTTGGTCTCCCAGAAACCAGTCAAAGCGCCCAAGGAAGAACGACCGCCACCACCGCCGCCATCGACAGAGATCACGCCAGTCAAGAAAGCAGCGCCAAAATCTCGAAAAAAGCCCGCAGCGTCCGCCACGCCGACAGACGACGCCAAGCCCAAGCCCAAGCGCGCCACGCCAAAGAAGAAGGCCGCGACAACTGAGGCGGCCGCCCCCACAGAAAAGAAAACACCCAAGAAATCCCCAGCGAAAAAGAAAGGCGCGGCCGCGGCAACGGCGGCTGCCGCTGCTGCCGCCGCCAAGAACGCCAAGGCCACCAAGCGATCAGCCCGCGGTGATGACGACGACGACGACGACGATGACCCCGCCGACGACAACAGCAGCGGCAACAGCAGCATGGCCCCAAGCGACGAAGACGACAGCGACGACAACCTGATGCATTTGCCGACGGGTGCGTTCGGTTAGGTCGACGTGGACGCCGCCGCCGCGAGAGGCGAGGCAGGCGGCGTATCCTTTAATTGCTGCATAACTCGTTGGATCGATTCCGAGCGGAAGCGGAGGCCGAGCCGCGTCTCAATTTCCCCGCGCGAGAGATGCGTGCGGATGCTTTCGTAGTCGAGCACGTCGCTGGCTTTGGCGAGGTTGACCAGCAGCGCAATCTACGCAGCAGTAAACGTGAGACGAGAACGAAGACGACTTTGTAGACCTGGTCGAGGCGGGAAAATTCAGCGCGGAGGCTCATTTCCCCGTGGACGGGGTACTGTGAGCAGAGAATCGAGAGATGGCGCACGTCCTTTTCGAATTGCATGCCGCCGACTTCGTTGAACGCTTTGAGTTGGACGCCGTCGTCGATCCACTGACACATGTCGGCGACGAGACGCCGCCAAAATGTTTCAAACGTGGCGCTGCTGAGGCCGCGGCGAAAGCGCCGCACGGATTTGTCCTTGAGCATCTACAATGACCATGGGCAAGAGAATGCGGCAACAATCGAATGTGTACCGATTGGACGAGGGCGACGACAGGCGAGCCATGCACTTCCAAGTAGTCGTACGCCTCGAGCGAGAGATCGTACTGCCAGAGCAACACAGATTGCTGAAACCGGCCGTGGAAGCGCGGGTGCACGTCGCGTTCGTACAAGGCGCGGACGCCCGATTTGTGCACTTGATCAAATTCGTGCTGGAGTTCGCCGAGGGATTTCGGGAGGCATTCGAGCAGCGGTGGCATCGTCCCAAAGTGCTCCTGACCAATGTCCTGGATCCGCACGTGGACTTTGCCGGCGTAATCCCAACTCATTTGGGCCGAGTTGATGGCCATCATCATTTTCGCGTCCACTTGCTGCTGGTGCGTCAAATCGGCGTCCACGGCTTGGAGTAACGCGTCCGAGAAACTCATGTCCGAATCTACCATAGAGGACTGATGAGGGCTGCCACGAAGATGAAAAGTGTTAGTACCCTCGCCGTCTTGGGTGGACGACGACTGGTGCGTCGGCGAAGTCACCGGCAGTGGCATGTCAAAGGTGCGCCGTGGAAGGTCGAGGATTGATGGCATGTAGATGGATTCGAGGGCTTCGACGATGGCAATGACAATCGAGAGGACCGTGTGGTAGTTTTTGCTGCAGAAAAATTCAACGTCGCCCGACCATGTAGTGCATACCTCTGCGTGGCCCGCGTAAAGGCCTTGTCCAACACAAACGAAACGTCTTCGACCGTACTGCAGTGGACCAAACGTCAACATGTATGTCGATCAAAACTGATTTCTACCTGATGACGTAGACATTGGGCTCAATCTCTTGGGGTTCGGCAATGATTACGGCTTTGTGCACGGTTTGGAAGATGTAAAACCGTTCCATGAGGAGGTAGACGCCATTGAGTTCTTGCACCTATTTCATTGCCACATGACGACGTAAACTAACCAATGGGTGACGACGCACCTTCATGGAGAGCCCGCTGTTTCCGCCTGGGAGAGAGCCTTGGATCGACGTCGCGTACGATTCGTAATGGAAACATAGTTGCAGGATGCATGCCAGCTCCTCAAGCAGCAGGTCAATCATTTGAAGGCTCTCGTCGGGCTCGACTTGCGACGATGATGCAGCAGGGTCCAATGACCCTGCTGCATCATTGGCCCGCATCGAGACTTTCTTCTCCCACGCCATCAAGCGTGCGTCGGAAGCATACAAAGCCAAGACGTCGAGGACACCCGTGACCATGTCGTTATGAATGGACTGGAAAACCGGGCCCAGCGGCACGCTCATCTCTTCGACCTGACTGACGAGATACGACACATCATGCACCTATGATGCGCATTCGGGAGACGCAAGGTATCGTGCTACCGTACCAACGAGTTGAGCGCTTCCAAATGGATCGACCGATCAATGTAGCCATTCGTATTCACAGTCGCCGCCGACTTTTGCTTCTTCAGGTTGTCCACGCGCAGTGCCGCGCGCTGCTTGAAATCCAGGCCGACAAATTCGACGAGGAGGTCCATTGACTTGGTGTCGTGGTGGTTGAGCGCATACGACGTGTAAAACGCATTGATGACTTGGCGCAGTTGGGCTTCGAGCCGCTCGAACTGGACGCCAAGGTCGTCGTTGGATTTCCGCATGAGAAGGACGGAGAATGTGTTGACGAGTGATTGAAGCTTCAAGAGCGCCATGCTGCCCTTTGCCAGGGCCTTGTTTTCGCAGTCCTTGAGCATCTACATCGCCGTGTTAGTCGTGTTACATCCGTCGTTGTCGTACTTCTTGCAGAACGCTCGCTTCGCGGTCGTTGCCTGGTGCCGCGGCAGAGACACGGAGGCCGAGGAGGGCATCGGCAAGTTGATCTAGTTTGTCTTCCGCGAGGGCTTCGTAGAAGGTCGCGATGTGTTCGTGGAAGCTGTCGTCCATGTACGAAGTCACGATCGATGCCGCCGCTGCCGCCGTCGCTGTATTTGTCCAAAATGCGAGATTTTGTGTTTCAAACAGTAATACCATATGTTGAATCATACACACTGAATAAAACACCCCCTGTGATCCAAGGCACCTCACAAAAAGGAAGTGAAGCCTGCTTGAAGAATGAGCCTCGCTCCGTCGCAACAAGCGCTCGGTGAAGCCGCGAAGGCAAATGTCCTGGATGTGGCCCTTGCTCGAGAAGAAGCATTGGCAAAGTTCAAGGACATCAACTGGGCGACCTATACCCGCGCCGGCGGCTTCTCCCTAGATAAGACTGAGATTACGGCGATCAAGGAGATGGAGACCGTGGCGAAGAATGCCGCCCAGCAGGAAGAGCAGGCGGACTCACTCATTGATACCTTTCTCCGCGAATCTGGACCTGCCCTTGGCGCTGGTTTGCTCAAGCTCATTAAGAACGTCACTGAGCCCTCCGTCCTGCGCTATGCGTTTGCCCGCATCGACGATCTTCTTCCCGGTAGGTTAAATCCATCCCACCGCAGTTTGTGATCGCAAACAATGTAGATGGCGGTCGGCTCCGCAAACGCGTTCACGCCTTTATCGCCGACGGATCCTTTGTCGACGCCGCGCCGTTCATCCGCTTGCTCCGCAGCGAGACCGGGTACACCCAGTACGCGGCCGGCCACGTTTTGGCGCAATTTTTGACCGTGCGTCCGAGAGACCAAGACATTGCGGCCTTGATTCAATGGATCTTGGAATCGCTGGATGGTTCGTCGAGCGACGGCGTGAAGGCCGCGACCGGTCGCAACGCCGTGACGACGCTGATGGTGTTGCTTCGCAGCGAGAGGGCGCGCGTGCTTTTCACAAAGGCGAATGGTCTTTCTACGTACGCGATCCTGTCGCATGTTGCACCTCCTGGATTTGCTCAACTAGGCTTGCTGATGTCCTCAAGAACTCGCAGGGCAAGGCCCAGTTGGCGTACGAGGTAGACAAATGACGATGGTCACATGTTAACACGATGCGCGCAGGTCTCGTTCTGCCTGTGGACGCTGTCGTTTACGAGTGAAGCGGTCGATGTCTTTGGCTCGTCGGGCGCGATCACCGCGTTGATCCAACAAGTCGTGGCGGCGCCGCGTGAAAAGGTCGTCCGCGTTTCGTTGGAAGCGCTTCAGGTGGGTCGTCGTCATCGTGACTCTCTCATGTCCTATGTCTGGCAGAACCTCATTGGCAAGCAAAACGGCGCGTACAACGAACGCATGATTGATGGCGGCTTGCTCAAGACTCTCACGACGTTGCGCGACCGCAAGTGGACCGACGACGACATTACGAAAGCGATCAACTCGATCCGCGACGTTCTCATCCGCGAATTCAAAGAACTCAAGTAGGATACCACAACGGCAGGCCACCGATGACCGATGGACAACGTGTCTTGTGTAGCACGATGGAACGATACGAAAAGGAAGTCCGCACGGGGTCGCTCAACTGGGGGCTCCTGCACACGGACAAGTTTTGGCGCGAGAACGTCATGGCGTTTGAAGCCAAGGAATTTGAACTCATCCGGTCCGTGTCGCATCGTCGCCGCGCAAGCCTGGGCTCACACCAGTCGACGTAGATTGCTCATCGACTTGCTCGAGTCGGACGACCCCAAGACCGTCTCGGTCGCGCTCTACGACTTGGGCGACTTTGTTCGATTTTACCCCAACGGCAAGCACATTGCCAAGCGATTGGGTGCCAAGAAGGTCGCGATGAAGCTCATGACGCACGAAAACGCCGACGTCCAAAAGCAAGCGCTCACGTGCATTTCCAAGATGATGGTCAACAAGTGGGAATTCGTCAAGTAGAAAGGATGCATTGTGTGGTCCCGCCACGGATCCGTGTGAACAAGTCTATTCTTTATACGACGACACAGCGTTTGTCGGTGCAGGTTTTGTACTGCGGCAACGCGCCGGCCGCGATCTCGTCAGGCGTAAAGCACCCGCACGCGCCGTCGTTGTGCGCGCGCGGGTACTTGGCCTCGTCCTGGCACCACACCGTCGTTGCCCCCGCTTCTGCCGTCCACTGCATGTTGCAACGCTCGACCGCCGCAACTTTTTCCGCTTCGGCAAGGGCTTCGCGGATGCGGTCGCGGACCGTGGCGACGATGGGCTTGGCATGGCCAATCCTAGTCGGGATGATATGATCCGACATGGAAGCGATGGGGGACGTACTTGTCGTAGTAGAGGCCTTCGACAGTCCCAACACGCGAGTAGTCTTTGTGCGCCGCGAAGAACGACAGCCACTTGTGCACGCTCAGGAGTTCTTTTTGCGAGAGCGTCCTGCATAGGTGTCAATGCGATGCTGAAGAAGCATGACGTACGTGACATCTTCGCCGTCTGTCTTGATGCCCGACGAAAACGCGCGACTTCGATCGACGCCGACAAAATATCGGTACGCACCATCGGGTCCATAATGCTTCGTCCCGGCCGTCACGTCAAAGACTTGGCCGAGAATGGCAAGGTAGATTTCAGGTCTTTCGACGCCGTTGAAGGACGCGAGGGTTTCCTTGGTCAAACGATAGTCATGTGCGTGTCCACCTCCTGTGTACCGCGGGCCGTGGCTTAGCATTTTGAAGTAGTGAAATGTATCGTCGTGGAGGTTGATCATGTACATCGACGCGATTGTCAGCAGCGCGAAGGCAATGAATGCGATGGGAAGCCACGTCCACACGAAGTCTTCCGCTTCATCGCGCGGGTTCTGTCCAAGATCATGTTCGCCGTCGTCGTCGTCGTCACCTGGGTCCAAGTCGAGTCGTCGGCGTTGGCGGATTTCCGTCATGGGGCTGGCCGGTCTGTTTTTCAAATGTGTTGCGATCATTCTGGCGAGCTTTAACCTTGCAGACTTTAACCGACGTTTCTAGAAACACGTTTTACACTTTTAGCACAACCCAGGCGATCCAAATTTGAATTCTGCGCGCGTGCGACGGTTCGAATGCCGCGGCAGTTGCTTTCCCAACAGGACGAAGAAGCCGCAGCCGCCGCCCAAGCGCGGCGCCTGCAGAAAAAAAAGGTCCTTCAAGCATGCGCCTCGACGTTTGTCAACGGTGTTGCCGCGCCGCACAAGAAGCACGAGTTGATCACTGTCCTTTCCGCCGACAAGAAGGGAGGTGGTACGGGGAACATCCCCCAGCGATAATTGAATCTCCCTAGAAATCCAAGCAACCAAACCCCCCAAGAAACCAGTCGTCGCACAAGCGCCGTATGTCCCCGAGAGCTTCGCCCCGACCTACGATGAGGATCGCATGCAAATTCGATTTCCAAGGCAAGAGCGACCCGCTTCGTGTCAACGGACCCTTCACGTCTATGGTACGATGTCACGCTATCCGTGCACCACGTCGTTTCTTGTGCGTAGCTACGCCAGGTCCAGGGGACTACGACGATCGGGCTGAAACTTTGGTTCGACCACACAGGTTGACAAAGGCGATCCACGCCGACACTCAAGTTTTCGTCCTAGCGCGCGAGCATCCCTCTCTGGAGGTGCACGTCGGGACTCGAAAGTCTCGGACGCGCCACCCCCGACGCTATACAATCCCAAACCCGTCACCCCACGAGTCCCCATCGCGCACATCAGTTTGGCTCGCCCATCTGAAGTGCCGATTCATGACCACACGCGCTTCTTCGTCCCAGGCAATTCTCCATGTCTTCGACAGATTGCATCATCTCCATTATATTCATGCAGAATCCGATTTCGATCGGCCCAAGACTCAGAGCTGGTCGCAGGCGCAGCGCTTTTCCACGCGCGGCGGCCCCCGCCGCGTCGGACCGCCACTGCGACCACAATCGGCCAAGGCTTCAACCCGCGCTGCCTCGGTCGTATCCCCAACACCCAACAACAATCATCACCAGTCCATACTCAAACCAAGGACGCCGCGGCGCCGAGTGGCCATGGTCCTCTTTCAGTCTCCATGCGTCGACTGACAACCTACAGATCCACGAAGTCGTGTCGCGGCGCATCCGCGCGTGGACGGTGATCGTCTGGGCCGTGGACATTCATTACGAATGGTTCCGTCGCATGTGCATCTTTCGCGTCTGCTTCCGCCTCGCCAACGTCATGCAGTCGCAGCACGAGGCCAAGGTCCGAGCCATCAAGCAATGGCGCGCCGCCACGATCGAATTTGTCCGTCGCATTGCGACCACCGTGATCCTCAAGCACTTTTGGCATGTACGACGTCCACGTTACCATCCTCGTCGACTCTGATGCAACGGTAGCTTCGCATGACGGCGCGGGGCAACTTGCGCGCCCGCGCGGCCAAAGTCATTCGCAGTTTCTTGGTCTGGACACACGAAGGCCCCGTGCTCGTGAAACAGATGCGCCGATTCATCGACCGCGTGCGGCGTCTGCAGCAGTGGTGGCGACACCGCGTGCGCACGCTCTTCTCGATGGCGGCGCTGTGGGTGCGGCAATGGCGGACGATGGAAGAAGGCTTGCGCAACGTCCACTTGGCCATGAAACGAGCGAGCACCCCGTCGTGCGATGTCCTGTGGAACGTCGAGCACCAGGAGGTAGAGTCGTCTACTATGTTGGTGTCACTCACATTGGCGATGCAAAGGAGTGGACCCAAGCGCTCTTTAGCCTCGGACCCGAGCGTATCCTCGTCGCACAAGACGTTAGCACAGATGAACTCCTCGTCAAGGTATGCATGACTTAACAAATTCGTGGGATTCCAAGGCCTGGTGTTGTCATAGGTCGAGCTGGCAGCGGCCACGTGGATGGAAGGCCACGCGTTGGCTGGCATCCCTGGCGGGACGGGGCAGAAGCCGTTCATTTTGATTCAACCCCGTCGAGACGCAACGATGAGTGTGCTCATCACAGGCCAAGACCTCAAGCAGTGGCAGCTAAAATTGAATTTGGCCGTCGCATGCGGCCGCATTCTAGACGAAGAAGAGGATCCCGCCAGCCTCCAATGTCAGCTCCGACTCAAAGAAATGCGCAAGAAGCACCGCTTGGCATCGCATGAGATCAGCGGCATCCTCTGGTACTACGTTGGCAACATGCTTCGGTACGACTGCGCACTCGTACACATCTCCACTCTCTCTTGTGCGTCGTAGGGAGCGGCCACACTGCCCAATGGTGGCCGTGCATCGCGGCATTCGGGCAAATTACCGCGAGCGACGCCAAAAATACGGTGTCGAGTTGCGCAAATACAATTTGGCCCGGATCAAGTGGCAAGCCCATGAACGTTACGCCCGGGTGCGAGAAAATTCTTGTCCTCTTTATTGTTTTGAAAGAATTGATGCATTGTAGCTGCATCCAGAAGACGTGGTCGTGGTGCGTCGCTGGATTTTGTGGTCGAAATAACCTCTTGGTGTAGGGCGCCATCAAGCCGCCTGTCGTGCCGCGGTTCAAATCTGTGATTCCTCCAGACCAACTTCGTGTGATGATCGAAGACGTATATGGTTGTCGTTGCCACACTCTCATTCAAATCCCTCTAGGCCATCCAAGACACACTCCAGCAAAAGCTCGAGTACACTAGTTTGATTTTGATCTAACGAACGATCCACGCCGCATTGCCGCCGCGTTTGCTCTTGTGCCAAAAGAGCGCATAGTCTTCGACGAGTCGACTGAGGGCGACGGCGCGCTCACAAAAGACGTGTGCATGTGCGAGGCTCGTCTGCATCGTCACGAAATTGTGCTGGAGAACGACGCCGACCACGTCCGAGTGTTCCCATGAGAGCACGACGTTGTGACTCGCGTCGAGAAAGTGCACGCCCATGCCGTTGATGCCAACGATCGAAATGGCCGCGTCGATCGAGTCAAAGAGATCCGCTGTCGCCACGCTCGGCTTCTTGGCGTCGGCGCGGTGGATGTCGAAAAAGTGGCACCCGTACAACCTATGTTTCTTGACTTCGTCCACGTACAGCGCCTGCCAGTCGTCCATTTGCTTGTCACGGACGACGCTGTCGCCAAGCAACTCGATTTGCGCGAGCACGCACTGCGCGTACTCGTCTTCGGGCTTGTCGTCTTGCCACGCGGGCGGCAAGTACTCGATCACGTTGAACGCGAGCACCTTCGACAGCCATGAGCGCCACACTCAAAGAGGCTGGAACGAACCTCGTCGACGGTCGAAGGCACAACGTCGGCGTCGGCGAGAATGGCATACGTGGCAAGGCGCACGACGGGCTCGATTTGGACGAGGGGGAGGTTGCCTTGCAGAATATCTTCCATCGCTTGAAGAAAGACGAGGCGTTGGAAGATCGGGTTGTCGTCGTCTGCGCTGGGCGCGAGCGGGCAGAGGCGGATTTTCAACACAAAGCTGCATATGGGTGTCGATGCGTCGCGGAGGTCGTCAAAGACGTCGCCTATTCGCACATCAATACACGACAACACGAACGAACGACGGACATAAATACGCCTGGGGGTGGTACACGGGTGCGTCGTAGTCCTTCGCGAGACCGAGCAAATGGGCCGTGGGTTCTTGGAGACCGAGAAAATGCGCGCAAATTTCCACGACGTTTGTGACCGTGAGTTCGGGCGAGACGGGAAAGTTGGTCGTGAGGGTTGTGCCGTCCATGAGTTCGATCGACGCAACAAAGGGCGCGCGCAGGTCAAACGACTGCAGCTCGTCCAAGCTCGGGAGAAAGCCCGAATGACCAACGTGGGGCGAATCGAGTCGCGTTTGGCAGTAGACAGCCACGGGGTGTTTCTGTTGATGGACAAACGAGAGCACGTACTTTTCAAAGGACGGACTCGGTTCAAAGCACGAGAGACAGAGCGCGAGGAGCGCCCAGCCACGACGCTCGCTTTCGGGTTTTGGGTTGTGCGTCAGTTGCTTCATAATCTGAACAAAGATCTCGTCCACGAGCGACGGGTGCTGCAACCCGAGTTGCAAGATCGACTGCGCCAGCATCTCGCGATACCACATGACACGGTCCCGCATGTAGCCCAAGATGCACCGGTTTACGTGGATGCTCCACGGCGTGCGTTGGTTTTGCAGCAGAGGCTGGTCCAAGACGCGCGATTCCCACTGCAGCAAGAGGCCGCCAAAACCCGCGTGGCGCAGTTGGTCATAGTCGACAAAGTTGAGACTCGTGTCCACGACCCGCTCGTCTGTGTCTTCTTCAAACTGGGGCTCCACGACGTGATGGCTGGCTTTGAGTTGACGCAGGACGTCGTGGGCTGCCTGAAGCGACGCTTTCTCGACGCTCGTGTCCGCGACCTCCTCGAGCCACTTTAGCACGGCCGCCTCGGTCGGCGCTTTCAAAATCTTTTGCAGTTTGCTCTTGGCCATCAAACTCTTCTGGAGGCGCTTGGTGAGCGCGCCGGCCTCTTCCAGCAGCGCGGGTGGGTGCTGGTCCGACGCAAGAATTTGCTGCGTTTGCGTCGTCAAGAGACTCAGCAAGTCCTGACGGACTTCGGCTCCACTGCTGACGCGCGCGTGGATGAACCGCAGCGTGTGTTGCATCCCCGTGACCTGGTGCGACTGGTCAATCGATGCAAAATAGGACGGCAGGTCGGTCGTAAACGCGTGCAAGAGCCCCGCTTTCGCCGCTGCTTCGACGCGCTGGTCCAACGGAAGCTGGCTGAGGCGCTGGAGTTGCCGCTGGTGGTTTTGAATGAGTCCGACAAACCCAAAACAAGGCGACGTCGCAATGAGCGGGTGCGCCGACTGGATCGACTGGACGGCGGCGAGGTCTTGGGCCAGCAGCGCCTTCCATGCGTCTTCGAGCCCCGTGCGCTCCTTCTTGTGCGCTTCGAGGGCCTTTTCCACCTTCCGGACGTTCATGTCCCATTGCGCCATGCCCACGGACCGGCACTTGGCCATGGCGGCTTCGAGCAGCAACGGACTGTCTGCTTGAATCGCCAATTCGACAAACGCAACCGCTTGGGGTCGATCTTTCACGGGCGGGAGCTTGTCGTCGAGGAGGGCGACGCCCTTGAGCACCAAATCGTCGTTGTTGGTGCCCATTTCCGTCAACATGTTCAGACAGAGCTCAACGGCCGGGAGGCACTTGGTGTCGACGGCTTTCTCGAGCGTACCTTCGATTTCAAGGCGACTCAAGGGCACGAGGTCCCGCAGCGCAGCCCACGCGTCCCATTCTTTCGTCAACCGGCCCAGCGTCTCATCGACGACGCCCAGTTCCAAAAGCTTTGAGATAGCTGACGACCATGTCGTCGCCGACGCAGCACCCCCAAAACATTTTGCAAACGCGTCTTGGGCTGCTTGCAAGTCCACGGCGCGTGCCAAGAGGTCGCGGGCGAGCGCGCCTTCGGCATTTTGTGGCAGCTCGAGTCGGTGGAGCGTCGAGAGTGAATTGGTCAACAGCGCTTGGCGCACGGGGCCGCTCGACGCCGTCGCCGGTTCCGTGGCCAGTTGGGCCAACGTCGCATGCGCGTCGACCAACAGTGGATGCTTCCACGACGGACAAATGGCTTGGGCGGTCGCAATTGCATGTTTGAGAATCACGGCCGATTTGTGCGTCGCCATGGCCTCTGTCAAGATCGACGTCAAGTACGACTCCTCGGCCAACTGCGACACGATCTGCTTGGCTTCTTGGACGACCCGAACCGCTTGGCCTCGGTCTTCCATCCAACTCGTGGCGTCCGTCAATCCAGACCGAATCGCTCCTTCGTTGCGAGATTGCATGGCGATGCGAAGGGATGCGAGGGACGTGAGTCGGCGGAGGCATAGTTTTCGAAACGCACTTCGCTGGAGGTTGCGCTGAATCATGGTCGCGCACGCATTCAAGTAGAGCTCGCGCGCCTTTTCGAGTTTCTTGCGTTGTTGGACGTGGAGGAGGACAGCTTGCGGCGGGACGCCTTCGACGCGCCACGTGAGATCGTCCATCACGCCGATGGCTATGAGCGACCGGATGAGACTTTCGAGCGTCTGTCGGTGTCCACAAATGTTGCGGTAGCGGGAAAAAAAGAGCGGCGGCGACAATTTGACGGTCAGATTCCGCTGGCACGAGACGATCAAGTTGAGGATGTCGACGCAGCGGAGCTGCCGCACGACGTCGCGCGAGTGAAAGAGCTGGTCGTCTTTCTGCGGGTTCACGCACACGACAAAGTGCTGGCCCATGGCGCGCAACGCCGCGATGATCGCCGACGTCTGCTGCATGAGTTCGACCGTGACGTTGTCGCTGTACTGGGTTTGCTTGATCGCATTAAAGTTGGTCGCGACGCGGACGTTGCCCTGGACCGTCGGCGCGGGCAGCGCGGGGGAATTTCCGTGGCGGTCGACCATGGCCTTGACAAAGCTGTTTTTGGACGACTTCAAAATGGCGGCCGCGGTCGTCGAGACCGATTTGTTGTTGCGGCGCACGACGTCGTCGGCCTCGTACGTCGTCGTGTTGCCGTTGCTGTGCTGAACCGTAAACTGCAATTTGTAGTTTTTCTTGTTGTGGTTGGACGGCAAGACGGGTTGGAGCAACTTGTTGCTGATGCTGTCGTTCGCGACGAGCAACTTGTTGACAAAATGGGCGTCGTGTGCTTGGCGATTCCGACTCGTCATTTGATCGGCCAGGACAGGAAAAATGCCCACGGGCGATTGTTCATACAGCCGCGTGTACACGTCCGCGTCCAAATTCGGCACATTCGAAAAGACTGTCGAGAGATAAAACGCGCGCATCTTTTCGGCCCAGTAGTGGGCACATAGCGTGTCAAAGCCTTGGACAACGTCGTCGGTCGAGTTGAAGCCGTACGTGTCAATGACGTGGATGCCGCGGCTTTCCACGGTGATGTTGGATTTCTCGTACCTAGATCAATTTAAATCATTGACAACATACGGGACGACGCACCGTTCGAGCTTGGAGCGCAGGCTCGCGTTCATGCGAAAGACGATCGCGTTCACGAGCGACTCGTACAAATTCTTGCAAAACGTGTCGCGCGCGCGGGTCGCTTGGTGGACGCTGACAATCTTGAGCGACGACTGCTGGTTCGAGCTGACCATCTTGCGCGTTCGAAAGTAGTGGTCCAACACCGACGCCTCGACTTCCAACAAATTCGCGGCCAGCTGCATGTGCTGCGCCGTACCCTCGAGCACCATGCACGCGGCGTCGTGGCTCTCGTTGAGATTCCCCGACGCTGGGACAAACTTGACCGAGCCTAGATGCAGCAGCGCCGCGACGACGCGCATGATGTTGTGCACGTGGTGGGCTGGCACGCGCAGTGCCGTCAAAGACGCGACCACGTCTTGGTACTGTTTGGCTTCTGACCGCACAATCGGCCCCGCCGCGTTCTCAAACGTGTGGTTGAGTTCCAAACTGTCTCGGAAGGCCGGGTTGACCGACGCTTCGGCCAGCAAGTAGTGAAACACGTGGAAATTGCGCTCCGTCGTGTTCATGACCTGGCAATCGAGTTAGAGAAGACGATGCAAGAGGATTGCCACACCTTTATCTTTTCCAACGAATATGTCGTGAGGTTGCCCGCCAAGAGCCGTCCAGCCGTGTCGTAATCGACCGAGAAGATCTTGACCATGCTCGATCCATTGGCTTGCTGCGCGGTCATGCTATGTCCTACGTTGGCACGATTATGGATGCCGTGAGGATGGACGTGGTGGGTGTCTACCAAACGCTTCGAGCACGGTACACGCATGCAGCATTTGCTCTTCGATGGGCACGTGGATGCTCACGCTTTGCGGCCCCATCGAGTCGCTTGCGTTCGACCGCGATTTCGACCGCGAACTCACCGACGTGTGGCTCTGATGGCACAAGTATTGCAGGATGAGCTTCGCAGCATCACTCTTGCCCGACCCACGCTCGCCCAAGAGCACAATCGCCTGGTCTTGTCCGCTTTCCTGCAGCGCGATTTTGGCGTTTTCGGCCAGCCCGAAGAGATGGGGCGGCATTTCGTGCAGCATTTGCCGATGGCGATAGGCTTCGACCTGGTCTGGCGTGTACAGCGGCAGGGCGCGGTGGGGGTTGACGCTGATAAGGACCGACGCGCCACATTCCGTGTAGATGCACTCGTCGCGGAACCGCGTGCGCAGGGTGTACAAGAGGGAGTATTCGAGTGCTTGGGCTTCTTGCCGCAAGCGGAGGCGGTCGTTCGTGCTCGATCGATCGTCTCCTCGCTTGGGGATCGTGGACGTGAGGTCGGACACGTCAGAGACCGACACAGCAACGTCCATCGCAACGGGAATCGCTTCGTCGTGGTCAAGTTGCCGCTCCTCGCCGTCTTCCGTGTGCACGATGAGGACGTTGTCCTTGCCCGTGGCGACGATGATCCCGGGGACGCAGACGAGCGTCGGGTCAGGGCACCACACCCATTGCTTTGTCTGCGTCTCCGTGTATCCATTGTTGATCTCTCTCTCGGACGAGGCCGACTCGATGCGGAAGCGCGAGTGTTCCATCGCCGACGTCCGACCGATCAGTTCCTGTGTCCTTAATGGGGTCGAGCCCACTTGACGCAAAGGTTTTGCAGACAGAGGTTTCTACGGGGGATCCCCGGGGGATATATATTGCAGTATCCGGAAATTGGCCACTCCATCACATAGAATCGCTAAATTATCCGGATAAAGGTGGGGGGGGGCAAAATTGGAAGATTTGACCCCACCCTGTTGGTGCCCACGTTTTTGCATGTGCGGCGGCGCACGTCTTATTCTTGCAAGACGAAGTAGTCGCCGTCCCGCCCCAAGAACGCCGCCTTCTTCGCGGCTTCCTTGAACGACGCCTTCATGTCGTCCGAGACAAGTTCCGGGTACTTGTCGGTGACCTTGGCGATCACCGCCTTGCGCAACGCCTTCTTGCCCATCTTCTGGTCAGGGGCGTCCTTGACGAGCGATTTGAGGACTTTGTGCCACTTTTTGTCTTCGGCCGAGAGGTCGACCGCAGGCGCCGGCGGGTTCTTGTTCAGGTATTCCTTGACATGCGACGCAAGTGCGCTCAAGCCACCTTCGTCGTCTTCTGTCTTGCCCTTCTTGGCCGCCGGCGCCGCCGCGTCGTCGTCATCCGCCGGTCGCTTGGCTGGCTCGGCCGTCGTTTCCTTGAGTTTGTTGAATTCGGTTTCCAAAAACGTCCACAGCTTCTCTTCGACACCGGTCACGCCAATGCTGTTGCGGAGGAAGTTGAGAAACTTGGGCTTCTTGCGCGGGACGTTGTCGTAGCCAGCAATGCGCTGGAGCGCTTGGTTGACCTTGGCCTCGGGCGCCGTGCTCGATTGGATCAAATCCATCCATCGCTCCTGCGGGTTCTTCTTTGCCTGCTTGGCGCCCTTGGGGCCCTGGTACAACGCACCTTCGTACTTTTGCGCCTCCGAGATGCACGTAGTGTGCGCGGCGTAGTCGTTGCCTTTGAACACGACTTGGCAGTCCACGCATGTGACGGCCCAGCAGTTGCGGCAGCGCGCGGCATGCGCGTCAACCTTGTTCTTCTTGAGAGTTTCGTTGCATCCTTCGCAGACAAAGAACACCATGATGCAAAGACCGCCGAGAAAGCTGAATGGACGATGATGGAGCCATTCACTGCACAAAGGATCCCATCAGCCAATTGTTTTCACGCCCGCGATTGGCCTATTCCAAGGCCTAATTTCAACCAAATGTCCTGGTTTAGTCAAGTCTTGGTCAAATATTACAACTATTTTGACGAATTTCAGTCTTCAATTTTGGACATTGACCAGAAAATTCGTCAAAATAAGTCGAGTAATGTTTTTGTGTGACCAAAACTTGAAATCGGATTTCCTGGAAACTCGTGTAACCGCTCTCGAAACGGTGCATCGTCTGAAAACCGAAACGGCTGGGACGACTCCACTTCCTCTGAAGTCTGATGAGGCAAAGAAGAGACGGTCGTCCGTCAAATGTTTAGTTGTTCGTTTGTGATCCTGCCAATTTCGCCTGCTTGGCATCCACCAAAAGCGTGTGCAAAGGTGTGTTGGGGAATGCCATGGCAACTGGAGTCAGCCCAGCCTAACTTCAAAAGTCAGACCAACACATTTCAGGAGCATTTGGGGGTACATGGTTTCGCAGGTCGATATTTAAATGGGGAAGTTGGTTCAAGATGTACAAGACGACATCCACGCGGCCAAATCGAACGGCCTCGTGAAATGGCGTGTTTCCATCCTATTATATGGCAATCAATCGACACCGTCAGAGCACAGACTGGCATCACCTCGTTGATGCAGTGGATGTCACTCCCATCCGCTTTGAGGAACTCCTTTACGAGGGACAAGCGTCCAATCGAACAGGCTACGTGGAGTGAAGTGTCCCCGCGCTACACGCAAGACACACAGATAAGACAACGTCGTCGAAGGAAGGAAAGTCGAGACCTCATTGCGGTCCATGTCTGCCAAATAGTTTCGCTCTACGAATAAATGCAATGTAACATGACAACCATGTTGCAAGGGTCATACCAAGACGCAAGAGATTGTTTCGAATTCTCAAATGCGTCTCAGCCAGGTCGACCGCCGTCATGGCATCGTCCTACGTCGAACAAGTCAATAAACCTTGGGATAGAGTCGTATACCCGAGTCAGAAAACACGGATTCGCGCCGGCGCCGACAAGCACTTGGACAATATCGTAGTGACCTTTGCGTGACGCCAGGTGCAATGCCGTATAGCCAGCCTATTGAATGCTCACGAATGCAATCGTCCAATGGTTTTGCTCTCGTACATGGTTGACTCCATCCACATTGTGGAGCTCACTGTCGCTTTGCAAGATGGCGAGCATTGCATCCAGTTTGTTGCACTCGGCGGCGTAATGAAGTCGCGTGTTGCCTTCCTCATCCGCCTCAATTTGTAGGATGGCCGCCATGTCTACGACAAACATGGGTATCATCTCCGAGATAAGTAAGAACCAAGGTCGCGCAGATATCGCGTCACGTCCGTGTGCATGCGCCAGCCTGCCAAGTCTGACGCGTACTGTCCTTTCTATCCACACGTGTCAGACGAACAACTATCGAAGCTATGATACGTGGTTTTGACGCAGGACGTTAGCGTGCTTGGCCATGAGCAACTCGACGCAGGCCATGTGCCCCCCCAAAGCCGCTTTGTGCAAAGGCGTGTTGCCCAAGTGGTTGGCAGCATCCACGTCGGCACCGTGGTCGAGAAGCAGTTGCGCGATGGTTGGTTGCCGTCCCACAACACATGCGTGATGGAGGGGGGTGTTCCCTTCCTGTGCAGACAGCGTCAACTCATCGTGACTTTGGGCTCGTACGTGGTCTTTGGCATGGACCAAAAAGGGCTTGTGCTCGAGAAGGTGCGTGACGCGGTCGACACTTCCCGTCAAGACGGCTGTGTGCAGTGGCGTGCACGAGGGTTCGGCGTTGATGGCGAGCTCTCGCAAGGCACGCATGGACTGCTGCTTGCGCATGGCCATGGTCGGGATCGTACTGCGCAAGAAGGAGCGCGGGGACTCGGTGAGACTGGCTACCATGATTCAGTGCCGTTGAAAAGTATAACTGCGGACGGCGAGATGATGTGAAACTGCCGCCGTCAGAGTCATCGACGATCAAGAGGGGCGCGTGTAGCCCAAGTCGTGAATAGATCCCATCATGGAAGCCTTTCTTGAGGCTCTCTGCAAGAACAAGCGGGCGATCGACCGAGCGTCGCTTCCACCAACGCCTCAACGATTTGATTTCGGACGCTTCGTGGTCAAAACACTGATAGAGCGCATCCGCCCGCTGGACGTGCGCGATCGAGTCCAAGAGGAGCACGCGATCAATCGATGCTAGTCGCAGGTGGAGCAAAGCGATCTCATCCAACATCATATGGAACGGTTCAAGCAAGCCGACGAGCTACAGGTGCAACGCGAACGGTCCTTGTCACGCCGACGCAAGCAGCCAGTGTGGTGACAAACACAACGCCCACATGCGCGCAATTACACCAGACGTCCAAGATAGGGTTTTCACTATGTTTTGGTGCTCTGTTTTTGATACCCTGTCAATGTCTGTTTGACTTTTTCTCGGGCGAGAGCGAGGATACGACCCTTGATTTCGTCGTCAACTTGCGTATGCGATGGTGGGGATAATGACGACACGGGCGTGGTGTAGGATGTTGGGGACGCCGAGGACAGGAATGTCCTGCTTGAACAAACGTCAACCAAAGCAAATGAAAAGAGGTCCACATCGGCAATACGACCACGTTGCTGAAAATTGGTAAAGCAAGCGACGGGTAAAATTACCTGACATGGACACTTGGAGAACTGCCAAGTGGACACATGCGACTGAACTGCTTGGAAGTGCGCATCTTAGTACTTCAATGCAAAAGTATAGTTATTCATGAATGACCATGACAAGAAGAATTCAACGACTGCTGAACGGTCTTGTCAAACGTGACGATTGAAGCTCCTGGCACCACAGCTCCAAAGTTATCACGTGGCTTCAAGGTACGTCCACGCGCCACTGAGACTGCGCTCGGCTTCTTGGCTGCGGTGCCTCTTTTGGAATGGGACAACATTCAAAGTCACGAGCATGCCAAGTATCGTACGCACAGCAATCAAGACGACATGGTCGACATTGTTGTCCCTGATTGAAGGTTGAGAGCATGATGCCGGTATACACAAGGTAGTTTCATCTTCGTCTGCATCCACGTCCATCCGACCGACGGAGAAACTGCGACACAGTGACCCAGAAAGGCGACGTAAATGTCCTGTTCGTGGTATTGTGAAGAGTATTGTCTGCTTGAACGTCAAGCTGCGAACGACAAAATGGCAACACATGTTAGTGTGCTTGTCGACCGAGTTCATGTTTTATTCAACCACATTGGTGGATGGAGTTTGTACGACAAAATACCACAAATGCAGTCAACAATATTACTGCGATAAATCCTGTGCATGCGTTGCATTGAACATTTAACTCACTTGATGGATTCCCAATTCAACATGCCATGGCCTTCTCGCATGTTGAGTCCCAGCGTCATGTCCATCAAAAAGGGCACATTGGGTTGTCGAGAGAGTTTCCAGCCCATGACAACATACGCACACATGGCCTTGAGTTCCCCGAGCGCGATCTTCCGACCGGGGCAGATCCGTCCGCCAAACCCAAACGGCAACGTCACGGTCTTGTCAAAGCGCACTTCGTCGAATCGCTCGGGCCGGAATTCGTCCAAGTCCGCTTGGCCAGGGTAATTCGCTGGGTCTTTCGACGCTTCGCTGCAATCTACAATCACTTGACTGCCCTTGTCGAATGAATAGCCGTGGATTGTGCAAGGTGCAACACAGGTGCGAGCGATGGCCACGGCGAACGGCGTCAAGCGCATGGATTCATTCAAGACATGTGTCAAATACGCACATTGATCGAGCACCTCGAGGGTCGGGATGGTCTTGTAGCCACCTGGAAAGGCTTCGTAAAGTTCCGCGCGCAACGTGTCTTGAACGCGGGAATTATGAGCCAAGTGGTTGAGCAAGATTGCGACTGTATGGGAAGTCGTGTCGAACGCGCCAAAGAAAAACGTTTGGACTTGGTCGATCAGTTCCTTTTCTGACAGCTTCCCCTCGCTGGCAGCGACAATCATGGCGTCCAGGAGACTCAAATCCAATGACTCGACGTCAGCATTGGTCAAAGTCGCCATCCGCGCATGGATTAAGCTCGTAGTTTTGGCTCGCATGGCATCTCGAGCGGCGTCGATGCGTCGATTGGACGGTAGCGGAAGTCGCCAGAGCCATTCAAAAGGAAGCAAGACGCGGTCCCCCACGGCACCGGTGCAAACGATTGCACTGTTCAGAAGCTCCAACGCTTCGGAGTTGCTCGATGCAGTGTCGGGGTCCCATTTGTACATGATCTTGTGGAAGATATCAAACGACGCACGGGTAAACAATTCGGCAGGGTCCAATTGGAGGGGGGCAACTGGACTTCCATTTTCAGTGGCAGCATCGGGTACATGGAGGAGTTTATCCAGCGTTTCACCCACCGTCACGGGCAGCTCGTCAATCATTTGCCTCGCCATGGCCCGTGTTGCGACCTTTCGCACCCGTGTCCATTGGTCTCCCTCGATGACAATCATACTTTGGGGGATCAAGTAGCCCAGGGTCTTCCGGAAGGCGTCGCCGTTCGTAAAATGCTTTTGATTGGGACCGAGGATCTCCTTGTACACGAGCGGGTCCTTCGTGTACACTATCGTGGCGCCTGCAGCATTGAGCCGGAAGGTTTTTGACGACGTTTCATCATACCAGCCTGGCAGCCGCTGATGCAAGCGATAGGTCAAGCCTCCGGCCTTGGCGCGCTCCCCAGCCGGGTCCAAAACAAGGCTAAAGGCCCCCAAGTCGCCCAAATGGCCGAGAATGTGAGAGGATAGAGAACCCGAGAGGCGTGGCATTGGAGGCTTCATGCTGGTCCAAGGGGGTAAATTCAGAGGGAAACTGGTGTGCTGCAGGACGTTGGTTCGATCATCGTCGTGAGAATCGATTGCCATGACAGCATTCCGTGAAAACCTTCCAAATTTAATTCCGATTCCGATCTGCTGACAAGTTGCAACTTTCTCCAATTTGAATTGGGATCGACATGAGCATACATTATTACTAGTATTTCAGTGTACTGCAGTCGGACTGCGTCATTGGCGTCCATATCAACATGCCGTGGGCTTTTCGCATGCCAAGTCCGACAGTGAGGTCGAGCAAGAATGGGACATTCGCCGGTCGGCTGAGGTGCCACCCCATGACAGTGTAGGCACAGATGGCCTTGAGTTCCCCCATCGCGATCTTCCGCCCAGGGCAAATGCGACTTCCAAAGCCAAATGGCATCGTTGCGGTCTTGTTCAGACTGACTTGACCAAACCGGTCGGGTCGAAATTGCTCCAAGTCCGTCTGGCCAGGGTAGTTTTCAGGATCGCGGGACGCGTTGGCGCTGTGGATTAGCACTTCGTCGCCTCGTTCGAACGATAGGCCGTGGATCGAGCATGGCTCGATGCACGTGCGTGGCAGGACGGCCGCATGGGGAGCAAGGCGCATGCTTTCATGCACGACCCACGTCAGATACGTGCACCGATCGAGGGCTTCGAGCGTCGTGATGGTGTCTTTGCCACCAGGGAACGTCGCTTGCAATTCCGCGCGTAGCTTGTCTTGGACATGCGAATGCTCAGCCAAGTGGTTGAGCAAGAGCGAGATCGTGTGCGACGTGGTTTCGAACGAGCCAAAGAAAAATGTTTGGATTTGGCCCACTAGCTCAACTTGCGTCAATTTGCCGTTGGCCGCGGCGACAAGCATGCAATCCAAGAGACTTGCACTTGTCGTGTTGTCGACTGTTTGGGACCGCGACTTGATAAAGTCCATAGTGTGCTGCCGCAGTGCATCCCGGGCCGCATCCACCCGTCGATTGGATGGCAGCGGGAGGCGCCAGAGCCATTCAAATGGAAGGATTTGGCGCGCGCCAAGCGCTTTGGCACATGTCCTGGCTTGCTCGAGTAGCGCGGTGCCCTCGGGACTCTTGGAGACGGTGTCTGGGTCCCATTTGTACATGATCTTGTGGAAAACATCAAATCCAACAAGCGGGAAGACCTCGATTGGGTCCATCGTAATCGTTCCGTCCTTGGTCTTCATAAATTTGGCCATGGTCTCAACGACATAGGCTGGAAGGTGATCGATCTCCTGCATGGCGATGGCCCGCGTCGCGACCTTGCGCACGCGCGCCCACTGGTCGCCTTCAAGGACAATCATACTCTGCGGGATGAAGTAGCCCATGCGCTTGCGGAAGTCATGGCTGTTGGTAAAGTACTTTTGACTTGCACCAAGCACTTGCTTGTACACGCGTGGGTCCTTGGTGATCACGAGGGGCTTCCCGCCCATGTTGAGCCGAATCGTGGACGACTTCGTTTCGGCGTACCAGCGCTTCGTGTGGGCCAACACTCGGAAGCCGAGCGCCCCGTCTCGGGCCTGGGAGGCTGCCGTATCGAAGAAAAAACCCACGACGCCCAAGTCACCCAAATGCCCAAGAAAACGCGATGCCAGTGAGCCAGAGAGGGCTGGGGAAGGGGGCTGCATGATTGAAAGCTCGCAAGCTTGACACAAAGTGTCGAAGGTCGAGACTGACGCATTTGGCGGGGAAAACGTTTGGAAGCTGCCCGAAGGCGTGCATGATTACACATGCAATTTGAAAATCGTTTTTCCTGGTGCTCGGAGTATGCAACACAAAGATCAGGATCTTGGATCAGGATCTTTGTGGGTTGCTTACCGCTATCACAAAAAATGAGCCGTTGGTTTGTGTTATGGCCGTACTAAATAGCCATGTCGTATTCGCTATTATAATAGGACGAATATACTATTTATACATTTATTTTGACAAGAAATATGAAATATTTACTATATAAATAAAATCTTAAAAAACAAAATTGAATGATATATTTTCTGAATTGTTTGTCTAAAACTCATACATAAATAATAAATTTAAATGTATGTTTAGTTCATCGCTCAGAGAGTACAAAAAGGCGATGATCGATCATAATATCTCTGTTTTGAAGTTCAAAAGGCACCCAATTTGGATCATTGGTACGTCGTTATGCCAAAATGCCCGAGATCAAAAAGGTCTCGCTGGATCAACGTCACACGAGCCTACGAAAATGACCTGCGTGTGGTTAAACGATTCGTTCTTCAGTTCAATGCATAGTCTGACGAAGAAGAAACTGTGAGTTAGAGTTTATGGCTTTATAGGCTGTTTTGTCGTCGAACGCGACCTGTGTTCGGCACTGTGCAGGTGGGTGAAGTCATCTACCTGTTGAGAACGAGCAATGCAACACGTAATGCCAATTCGTGATGCCCACGAGCTCACTTGAAAGCAGCTCAACGCTTCTTGTCAAGGAAAATACTGCACATTGCCCCTGCACTCATCGAAGTGACCTAGTTGGTCCAATTTTTCTCGATACTCATCGAGGACGTATGAAGCGAAATATCGATTGTTCTATCGAGAAAAAAGTGTACATGGGGACATGAAGGTTGGCTGGGTGTCATAAAACAGCTTGTGTGAGTACGGCAAGTTGTTCAAGCAACAATACATTTCAAATCTCAAATGACCAGCACATCCACAAGTCCTACGTCCTGCAAATCAAAATAAAGAAATAAAGCGTAATATAAATAAGACTGATAGCTCAGGTGGTGGAGCAGCAGGGTAGGTCAGGGGATCAAGCCACACACTTTTTCTATTTTTATCCCGTCGAGCGCCAGTTTCATACTTCCTCGATACGAATCGATAATATATGGGGGGCCAACAACCTGATCGAATGTACTATTACGTAGTTGTGTGTCAATTCAATGCATCAACGCAATCACCGGCATTAGACAAATCATGAACAAATTCGATATGATAATTTCCATTTCATTTCATGCCTATCTAGTTCTGCGTCGGGCTGATGTCGCTTTCGCAATCTCTATTGTTCATCCTCGTCCTTCTTTTCCGTCTTTCCGTCCTTCACACGTTCCAAGCTTTCCACGCGTTTGATCAGCACCTTCAACTTGGCTTTCGTTTTGTCATCGTCGTCATCGTCGTCGTCATCGTCGTCATCGTCATCGTCACTTTCCTCTTCCTCTTCCCGCTCCAAACGTTCCTTCTCATCTTCTTCGGCCTGCTTCTTGCGGTCATCAATGTTGCGCACGACTTCTCCGACATTGGCGATGGTTTGACAGGCCGTCTTCCGACGTTGCGTCACAAAGTAATGCTGCAGCGCCGCCGTCGACATCTCCCGACCATTCAAAGCTGCGACGAGCGCCTCTGCAAACACCTTGGCCTTGGCGTCGTCTTCACTCGGGTAGAACGCTTGGAACATGGCTTCCATTTGTTCAGGGACTGTGTGCTCAAACGCAACATGGACATCCACGCGACCATTGCGGATCAATGCATCGTCCAATTGGTTGCGGAAGTTGGTCGTAAGCACGACAATGTGGCCATCGGGGCCACCGACGCCGTCGAGGGCATTCAAGAGGCCCGAAAACGTGAGCGGCGATTGCGCCACCTTCTTCTCGCGGTGTTTGCCAAAGAGCGCATCAATGTCTTCCATGACAATGATCGAGTTGCGCGGGACTTGCTCGACAGCCGATCGGAGCGAATCGTCACTCATTTCTGGGTGCGTGGGCTGGAGAAAGTAGAGGTTGCGACCATATTGACCCGCCATAGCTTGGATGAGCGACGTCTTTCCGGTACCAGGCACGCCGTGAAAGAGGTACGAGCGCTTGTACGGGATGCCATGGTCTGCGTAGAAAGCCTTGGTGTCTTCGTTGACAAAGTCATCGACGTCGTCAGTCAACTTGAGCTTGACGTCGCGGGGCAAGATCACCGACTCGATCGAGCGGGCGCGGGTCTTCTCTGCATCGCGCCAGTATTCGTACTTGACGTGCCACCGGAAGATCTTGATGATGCCCTTCTTTGTCGCTTCGGACGCCGCGACGAGCTCGTCGACAAACGAATGCAACGTTGTTTCCGTGTGGATCTTGGTCGAGAAGAGGACGATGTTTTCCATGCGAGCGGCGTCGCGCTGGGTGCCCACGGGGGTGCCAATGAGTTGGCGGAGACAGTAAAGCTCATGCTCCTTCCACGTGAAGCGGTGGATGCCTGCCCCCGCCATGATGGTGCTCGTCTTGGCCTTGTCGTCATCCTCGTCGTCGCTGTCGTCCCAATAGTTGCGTTGCTTCTTCCCAGCGTCGACTTCAAAGCTGCGGTGGTCGCCGTCCTTGGCAAGATGTCCAGCCACGTATTCCAAGATAAGGCTGTAGCTCTTGTCCGACGACGACACGAGGAGGAACGTGCAGTCGTCAATGTCGATGGTCGACGCGATGGCCGCGGCGTCGAACGGAAGCACGTCGTAGGCAGGCGAGCGGCTGCTCGACGAGAGGAGACTGACCATGTGAGTTTGGCGCGTCAAATTCAACAATGAGGCAGAAATGACCGCGGAAGAGGCGAACGCGACGATCTTGCCACGCGCGCACTCCTCCTGCCGACGGGTCGTCGAAATCCCACTCCAGAGGAGTTGAGAATGATGGTCTGTATAGAAATTCCATGGAAGTTTTCCCCTTCCACCATGACACATCCACCACCACTCTTACCACACCATCCACGACTCGTCCTCAATCACCAAGCGTCAATTTCGTCGCACACACTTTCCAGGCACTTCATGTACGAGCAGCATGCACCAACAATGTGGCAAGAACTCCCATTCTTGGTCAGGCATTTCAAACCTGAAATGAGTGATGGTCTATCTTTGAGAAATGACCTGAAACTGCTCGAAAGTCGAAAGGCAGCAACCCATGTCCATAGTTTATAACAAAAAACGCATGCTTCAACCAGCCGATCTCGAACAACGACCGTTCGGCAGAGAGCAAGATTGGCGTCAGTTCACATGTGAATCATTCTCACATTTCACCCGCCGCCCACACACACCATGGTCAGTCTTGCCGCCGTGCCTGCTGACGACCACGCTCCAGCGTACGACGTCATCCCATTCGACCCTGCGGTCATCGCACCGACCGTCGATGCCGACAAATGCGCTTTCCTCCTCGTCTCGGCTGGCGATCGGAGTTATCGCCTCATTCTCGAATACGTTGCAGATCACTTGGTCACAAAAAGTGCTGCTGGTCTGCGAAGCTTTGAAGTCGATGCGGGGACGACAAAGCGCCGCCGCAACTCCGAGGACGACGAAGACACGGAGGCAGCCAAGACGAGCACCCTGCTCGCTGGTGTGGGCCTTCACCGATTTGAGTGGGAAGGGCAAGAGCTCTTTTGCCTGCGCCAGCTCATCGGGGACCCTGTTGGGACCGAGCGTGCCGCGGCGCGGCTCGAAAACATCGTCCTCTTCGCCACGCATGCGGATGCCACGGAGACGACGCTTCATTCATTTGTCGATGCGCTCGTCGCGGCGTCCCAGGCCACCAAGGCGGGCTACTTTACGATCTTCCAATGGAAAGTCAACTGCGGATGCTGGGGCCAGACGCAAAAAGTCAAAGCGCGGCGCATCGAGTCAGTAATCTTGCCCCGCGACGTCAAGTCATCGTTGGCCGACGACATTGACGACTTTGTGAGCGACGACACCAAGGCCTTCTACGCCGAACATGGCATCCCGTACAAGCGCTCGTACCTCTTTCATGGCGTGCCTGGTGCCGGCAAGACGTCGCTCATCCAAGCCATGGCGGGTCAATATGGTCGCAACCTCTACTTCCTCCAGCCCACGCACCCTGAAATGACGGATGATTCGCTCCGATCGGCTGTCGAGCAAGTCCCGCGCAACTCGATTATTGTCATGGAAGATATTGATGCGCTCTTTGGCAAGTATCGTGAAAAGAAGGTGGCGCAATCACCGCTCACGTTTTCGGGTTTGCTCAATGCCCTCGACGGCGTCGGTGGTCCCGATGGCCACATCATCGTGCTTACGACCAACTTTCGCAACCAATTGGACGATGCGCTGATCCGCAATGGCCGCGTGGATGTGCATGTTGCGTTTGAGCACACTGTTCCCGAACAAATGGAAGCCATGTTCCGAGCGTTCTACCCGAGTGAAGACGGTGCCAAGGCCAAGGTGTTTGCAGAGGCCCTTGTCGCGGCACTTCGTGGACGCCAGATGTCGACGGCGGCGCTGCAGCATTTCTTTGTGACCCAGCGTCGAAAGTCAGGCGACGAAGCCATTGCCAATGTGGGCGAAATCGTGCGCAATTTGGACGACCGCAAGAAACAAGCCGTGGACGATGCGCTAGAGCGATTGCAGCGAGCCAAAGAAGAGGAAGACGAGAGTGACGACGACGACGAAGAAGTTGACGACGAAGCTAAAGCGCTGTGGAAGGAGCTGGAAGATCGGTTGGACCGTTTGGAATGCTGAGCGGGAGATGGTATTATCGACAGATGTGGAAATAACCTCCCGCGCGGGAACGCAATTGCTTGTCGGCGGCAGAAATATTAATAGACTATCAGTTCCTGTTTATACATTGAGCGACGCAAATGATATCCTTTGAGGCAGTTTCCCATCGTGAAGACCACTACGGCTAAACACACTCAAATTGAAGTAACAATGATTTAACTTGTCGCGGCGTTGACGAGGGGTCATGCAGGGATTTGTGCGAGCACCAAATCACAGGAAAAAGTGGTCTGTGGAGTACGAAGCACCGCTTGAAGCGTGTGCAGGAATGAAGGAATATTAGAGCCTCCAAAGATTGTTGAAGTACCACTCGACTGTGAGAGACAAAAACCCAATCAATTGACTTAATCCAAAAGTTGCGTTTTTACACTGTAATTGGCTCAACTGAGGACCCAAGGCTCTCAAAATCATTCGTTGCCTGAACTCAATCAAGTTGAAGTTCGTGCTGTGCAAATTCATACGCAACCGTCCGGCAGGTTTTGACAACGATTAGAGACCATCATTCATATTTTAGCCCTCGATATGGCATCTGATTGGTTCGTGCTGTTTCGTTCGGGCCACATCAAACTCGATTCTTGGCGCGATCCAAGGATCGACTTCCCGTGGCCTTTCATTTTCCATTTTGATACCAAAAGCATGGTCAGTATCCACGTCCCCACTCCAAGCACCGCCATCTACGACGCGCTTCCGTTCGACGAAGCTGCCATCACTAGCTCCATTGACGTCAACAACTGCACCTACCTGGTCGTGTCGTCTTGCGACAAGAGCAATCGCCTTGTGTTGGAATATGTTGCCAAGCACCTCGTGAAAGAAAGCGACCACCGCAGTTTTGGCGTCAACACTGGGAAGAAGCGGCGCCATGACTGTTACTACGACAGTGACGACGACGACGACAACGATGTCAAGTCCAAAACGAGCACCCTCCTCGCTGGGGCGGGTCTGCACCGCTTCACATGGAAAGACACTGAGCTTTTCTGTCTCTGCCAATTCATTGGCGCCCCCGTGGGGACCGAGGAGGGCGCCGCGCGCATGGAGAATGTCGTTCTCTTCTCCCCCAAAGTCCACACCGAAACAACGCTCCATACGTTTGTCGACGAGCTCGTCGCGGCGTCCGAAGCGACCAAGAAAGGCGTGATCAAGATCTTTCGTTGGAATGTCAAGAATGAATATTGGCGCGAAACTGAAACGACCCGCGCCCGCAGCCTCGACTCTGTCATTTTGCCCCGCGACGTGACTTCCAAGTTGACGGCCGACTTGGACGACTTTGTGCGCAACGACACCAAAGCCTTTTACCTCGACCACGGCATTCCCTACAAGCGATCGTATCTTTTCCATGGCATTCCCGGTGCCGGCAAGACGTCACTCATCCAAGCGATTGGTGGCCAATACGGTCGCAATCTCTTCTTCTTGCAGCCGACCCACCCCAACATGACGGATGATTCGCTGCGGGAAGCTTTTGAAGACGCCCCGCGTAACTCGATTGTTGTCCTCGAGGATATTGATGCACTCTTCGACGAACATCGGAATTGCAAAGTGCGCGACTCCAAGCTCACGTTTTCCGGCCTCTTGAACGCCATCGACGGTGTCGGGTGTTCAGACGGCCACATTGTCGTTCTCACGACCAACTTTCGCAACCAATTGGACGATGCGTTGATCCGCAATGGTCGCGTGGATGTCCATGTTGCGTTTGAGCACACTGTTCCCGAACAAATGGAAGCTATGTTCCAAGCGTTCTATTCCAGGGAAGACGACGCCGCCAAGGCCAAGGTGTTTGCAGCTGCCCTTGTCGCGGCTTTGGATGGTCGGGAGATGTCGACGGCCGCGCTGCAGCATTACTTTGTGACGCAACGTCGAAAGGCAGCCGACGAAGCCATTGAAAACGTCGGCGAAATCGTGCGTAATTTGGACGAGCGCAAGAAATCGGCCGAGGAATCGAAAGACGAGAGCGACGACGAACAAGACGATACGAACACAAAGAAACAAAAGACACAAGACCTGAGCGACGGTGACGATGGAAAGGATATTACGACCCAGTAGACACAGTAGGATTGTCGAGTATTAAATTGAATGTACTGGCACGACAGCGCCGAAATGTCACCTACGCTAGCGTGTACCTCCTCTTTGATATGTTTATGTGTTGTGCTGGAAGGCACTTCAAGATCACAGTAGCAAACCAACAAGGTTTATTGAGGCACATGGTGAAGTGAGTGCAAAGCCACAAGTTGCACTCGAAGAAGTGCTCACCGTCGCCGTCGTTCGTTTGACCATCTCAACGCAAGTTGCATTCAATTAAAGAAAGGTTCTATAGCAACGACGTCGGTCGGTTACGCGCTGGTCTGTTGCGCCTCGAAGGCCTGGAAATCGGTCCGCGAGTAATAGAGTTGGCTGTCCATGTTGCCGATGCGCACGGAATGCTTCACCTTCTTCGACTGAACGCGACCCGCGCTTCTCCTTGCTGAGCGCCACGTCAGGGCTCTGCGTGAGGTACCGGAAGCCACCAAAGACAGCCATGCTGCCTGCACAACCCACGATGGCAATGACGGGGTACGTGGCAGGGTCGGAGAGCCTAGTCTGGGCGACGCGGGCTTTCATCTCAGGCTGTATCGCCCAACGTAAATTGCAATCTGCGAATGGCATTGCATCATGAATCAGCATTGCCACGCACGTGCTTTTATGGTGAGCCCGTGTGAGAGGTGAATCTAATCGCACAAACACTTGTTTTGCATGATTCCTTTAGAATGTACCTTTACCGCCCGACGCCAGACGCCGACAATTTAGTCTAAGCAAGTGTAGGATAATGGACAAAGGCATCGATGCCAGTGCTCCACGAGAATGCTCGTTGGCTCTAGGATTGGGATCTGCAGAGAGTGTTTTTTTTGTTTTAGTCGAGCATTCCGCACCTCGCAGGCTCCAGCCAAAGCAATACCACGTTTTATAATTCGCTATCGAGTGTCTGTATCAACCACACAAGGAGCGTGGAGTTTGGGGAACTTGTGTGACTTGCGTTCATACTAACGAGCTCTCCATGATAGACTCGCGAATGTTCAAGCGCACAAGCTACTGATACCATGAGCCAATTTCTCCAAATTGTTTTGATTCGTTTTGATTCAAATCAAAACGATACCGGCACGTTATATTTGGAGGTAGGCATTCGATATTAATTCCAAGCGGCCAATTTGTCGACAACGAGCCCTCTGCCATTTTCTCGAGTTCGCTGACTCGTGACGAGCTCGTGTGCCACATCATATTTTCGACACGCCTACCCACTCGACCTCGATTTTACTCAGCTTCATCGCACAACACCTTATGCCCTAGGAACTTTCCGCGCAAATATTGCAACAACCTGGGCTTCCACGTGCGCATCCCACCCAAGAATCACAATATGGCAAATCCTGCAAAAGTGGAAACTGTCTTGGCCTGCCCCATCACCCAAAGGGTGATGGCATCCAATCATCAACCGTCGATTGTGAGATTGGAAGTCAAGCGCCCGAGACACGACATCCTATCGGAGTTTGGCGTGGGCTTGTCCTAGACCAGCGAAGCATGCGAGTAAGCAAGAAGCTCAAGCCTTCTAATGCGCACGGCACATTGTCCACGATGTTTCTTGGATGGCATGGTTGCGGATTACTAAACAACGAGGGTTGTGCATTCCACTTCGCTCACATGCACAACACAGCTGTCAGCGATCCAACGCACCGCTGTTAGCGATCAATCACACCGCTGTAAGCGATCCATCGCGCAGTCATCAGCGGTCTAACGCGCAGGCGTTAGTCGACGACTGCCAGTTGCCAGAGAGAATTGAAATGTGTAATTCTTGCTTGAACACAAATGGAGATTCCCACACCTCGCCTCTCTGGCTCATTGCAGTCGCTCTTATTTGGCCACTTGGGGGAACTGGACACGTTCGACGCACTCGCCACGCTTCTCACGGGTGTGCAGACGAATCCCGAGGGGTCTCTCTCGCATCGCCTCTTCGCACAGGCCAAGGTCTGTCTGGTACGATGAAACCAAGTCCAAGACATTTCGGATCAACCTCGCTGGGCAGGCAATCGTGTTCACAAAGGATCCAGCCATATACAATCAGGTGCTCGGGGCACGACAAGTGTGCTTTATTCAGAGCACCAACGTCGTCAAGGCCATGGGGACGGTCACTCCAAAAAACGTTCTATTGCTTGACGGGAATCAATGGAGTCGCGTTCGCCGCATTCTCACAAGAGCCATTGGAATGCAGTCTTTGGACAATATGCCCGTATCCGGGGCAAGACCATCGACAATATGTTGCGAGAAATTCAGTCGTGACACGCCCCGGCGGCGGCAACAGTGACGATCGACCCGAAGAAATCCTCCCGCAAGCTGTGTTTGACATTTTCTACAAAATGACAAACAAATGGGATCCCAACACGGTCTCATGCGACCCCGAAGGCATGGCCCTCTTTGCCCATGCCAAAATATGCATGGCTGCTATTGGCACCCGTTTGGCACTGCCTCTTGAGTGGCTCTGGCGCTTGCCTTTGCCGCACAACTTGGCAGTGAACCACGCGCGCGACGCGTTACAAGCGAACATGGCCATATTCATCCAAGCCTGCTCGGCGGTTCTAAATGACCCGACTGTCGATATCGAGTCGCTGGACTTGTGTTTGCTGGACTACCTCGTCGTGTCGTCCATCGAGCACGGCACGTTGTCCGAGGACGAGCTTGTGGACCAAATGCTTGCGTTTTTGATTGCATCCATCGACGCGACATCCAATGCGATCACGACATTGCTCAACCACGTGGCGCATGACCTCCAAGTCGAAGCCACGCTCCGCGCCGAACTGCAAACGGCGTTTCCTGGTGGGAAGGACACGATCACCAGCGCTGATGCACTCGATCAATGCACCTACTTGGACTGGGTCGTGAAGGAGTCGATGCGAGAGGCCCCCTTTGCCCCCGCCGTGACGCGATCGTGCGTCGAGGCGTGTACAATCCAACGTTATGCGTTCAAAGTAGGCGACACAGTCTTCGCCCACAGCGCGGCGGCGTCGCAAGATGTCGACAATTTCGGTGCTGGCGAGACGGACTTGGATCAATCCTGCCCCGATCGCCATGCCGAACTCAAGTGTTAGCATGCGGCGGCGTACATGCCATTCAGCTATGGCACGCGCATGTGTGTTGGGCGAAAGATTGCCATGAAGGAACTCAAAGCCTTTTGCGCCTACGCAATCCTGGGGTGGAAGGTGAGTCGCCCCCGTGATTTACCCTTTCTCATGGACACACACTTTGGGCTCTCGATGAAAGCCAAATATGGCACGTTGATTTGGGAGCCGCTCTCGTAAAGCCAGTGGTGGCATACTCGACAGTGGCAACGAATCCAAAGTTGTTGTTCAAAGTGTACGTGGGATGCTTATGAGTGACTCACCGGATTGACCCACGTTGTCAATTAAGACTCGAAATGACGCGATCGAGGTAGTTAGAAGAACTTTATCGTTCACAAATATTTGTTCCGGGTTAGGGCAACTCTCCTTCCGAGTGCTCTGCCTTGTACTTTGTAGAATACACTTTGAGTTCCTGGGATAGCTGGTGGAGGTAGTTGCTGTGGGCATGGGCAGCAGCACTCGCTCGCTCTCGCTTGTGGACCCAGTTGCTCAACTTGGTGTCGTACAGCGGTGTGCGTCCATACGACGTCGTGTATGGCTCGTACGCACTAACCCTACAACCCATATTCAGCCACGAATCGTACCCAATGCCAGGCATACCGTTCAGGGGGGCGATGGTAGAGCCATCGATTGTTGCTGGTTGATGTGGTTACCATGGGATGCACGGCGTACGATGGTGTTGGCACTATGCACTCTTGTCTGGGTTGCGTTTCGGACGGCCACGGCAGCACGGGCGTATGTTCTTGGTCGCGGGCATATGCTCGCAGATGCGCCGACATATTTGACCCGCCCATGACGAGTTCTCCGTGGAGTCTTTCGAGCGTGACCTCCACAGACGAGTCGGACGGCGCGTCGTCTTCATCGTCTTCGTTCGTTTCCCTCCATTCGTCTACATATGTGCTCCTTCATGCAAAATCTACATCGGCAACATTACCGTGGTTGCATGTCGCTTGCATTTTGTGGATCGTTTGCTCGCGCTTTACCATCCATCTCTCCGTGGCCTTGAGTTCCCTGGCGTCGGTGGCTAATTGCTCGGCATGCTACGCCACCCGTAAGTATCCACGACACAATAATGTCAAACCTGTTCCAAGAGGTGTTTCATGTCTTGCCTCGCTTTCGTGTTGTACGTTGGCTGCCGTTGCCACCACTCCTTTTCGTCTTGCAATTTCGCCATTCGCTGTTTCAGACTCTTCTTTTGCTTGGCCAAATATTGCTTGGCTTTCTGGACGAGCTCTTGTTCTTTTTGGATGCGCTTCGCCCAGATAGATTTTTTATGCCGCGGGGTGGACACGCGTCCCTTTTTTCGCTTGGGGGATCGACTCGGACCGGCCATCAACGGCGGTGATGTTGCCACTTTGTCTTGGTTGTTACTTTCATGCTTCCATCGAAAAGTATCTTCAAATGTCCCGGGCTGGAGACTAGCCAGCTTGGACAAATCCTCCTCGCGGTTGATCTGTTTGGTGTCGCGCAGTCGCGCCGCCAAGTGGTCTTCTTCCTGCACGATATGTCACCATCTATGAGCCAGCCGTGCCATCACGTACTTCTTGCATTTGTTTTGTCAGCGAGTGAATGTGTTTTTGTTGTTTTTCTTGAATGTCTCGCTCCATCGACGTCATGTTGTCCTACATGTCAAGCCATGATACTAACGCTCGCATCCACAGAGGGTGTACGCGATGGTCTTTGAGCAGGTGCGACAACTTGATTTGATTTTCATTCTGGCAATGCGCCAACGCATTTTGAAAATCGCGCTCTTCCTGCTCCATGCGATTCAACTTGTGTTTTTCAAACTCGGCCACGAGTTCCTCCAGCTGCCGCTCGCAACTCGCGCGGACACGTGCCTTTTGCCGCGCCAGGGCCAATTCCTCCCGTTCGCTAAACTCCCGCAGTTGTGCCATGTACTCGGACCGGAGCATTCGCTTCTTGTGCTCGTAATTGAGCCGTTCGACTGTCGCTAGGCTTTCCACTGCCGAGAGTTGCATGCGCTGGGTCGCTGCCCGCAGCGCGGCGTTCTCCACGTGCAAGGCTTCCATTTCCAGGGCTTGGTCTCGGCTTCGCGAGTCCAGCACCGTTGCTTTCCGCCGCCACGTATCGCACTGCAGAGTTACATCCTGGAGGTGTGCCTCCAGCTCAGTCTTGTTGACCTGTGCCATTTGAAGCTTGAGTTGCGTCTGGCCGCTCATGTTGTCCACTGGCGAAGGGTAAAACTGTGGTGGCGTCTGGTGGGGCGATCCCATTGCACCTGCCGACGACGCGAGCGCGACCATGAGCTCGTCTTTTTCAGCTTGAGAGGATTTCAATTTGGCTTTGAGTTGGTCGATTTGCTCTTGCAACGACGTGTGCTCCTTTTCAAGTTGCTCTGAGAGCGACTTGACTTGCGCCTCGAGCTTTTGTTTCAATGCCGAGACGTGCTCCATGTCCTTTTGAGCCAAGGTCAAGTCGTTTGTCACTTGGCTGAGCTGCGTTTGGGCCATGGCTTTCTCGCTCTCGAGCGTACTCTGTCGAGATTGCCACTCCTTTTTCTTCTCCTCGAGTTCTTTTTTCCACTTCTCCGCCAGGGCGTCGCGCTTGCCGTCTTCGTCCACGGTGCGTTTGTTCCACGTGTCGGTCTGTTCTTGTCGCAGCGATTTCAATTTCGATTCCAATTGCGCAACGTCCTGCCGCCACTTGATTTCAAGCTCGTCCTTTTCCTTGCTTCGGTGGGCCAGCTCCGACTTGGTGCGCTCGAGCTCGCCCTCGCTTCGCTTGGCTTTGCTCTCCAACGCTTGCATATCGTAGCCCAGCGTCCGTTTCTGCGCCTCAGCTTCATCCACTTGGTGCACGTACTCGGCCACTTTGGCCTGAACGGCCACCAGTGCCTCTTGCTGCTGCTTCAATCTCTTCTCAAGGTCCTGTTTCTCCTGCGTCACGTGCTCCAACGACACGGCCAGCTCGTCTTTTTCTTGGCTGATAGTTCGGTGGGCACGATCCAACTGCTGGTGCTGGCTCTTCAATTTCTCCAGCTTGTCGACGACCGCCTGCTTTTCACTCGTCCAAGTGGCCAAGTGCCGGTCGTATGTGTCTTGACTCTGTTTGAACTTGGTCTCAAACTCTTGTGCTTTGCCCTGCCACTGCCTCACTTTGTCGTTGGCCGCCCGTGCGTCGCTCGTTAATTGGTCCACTTGTTGCCGCAAGCTCTCTTGTTCGCCGCTGCTCGTGAGTGCCGACGCCGACGACGTTCGCATCGTCGTCGTTTGCTCTTTGAGGCGGTCGACTTCGTGCTGCAGCGTAAGTTGGTCATGCTCCACGCGCTGTTTCTGAAAGAGCGCGTCGTCCAACTGCAGCTGGAGCGCGCGGGCTTCGTGTTGGTACTTGTCGGCCGCGTCGCGCTGCTGCTTCACGAGGCCTTCCAGCCCGCGGCATTCTTCCTGTGCCTTCTCTAGCTGGGCTTCGACCGACTGCAGACTCAACTTGGCTTTGTTCCATCCTGCTTTGAGCTCTGTGGCTTCGAGTGTCTGCGCGCGCCACTTTGTCTGGAGCGCATCGACATCTTTCTCGGCACCCTTCAACTTGACCACAAGCGCGTCCTTTTCTGTGTCCGATTGTTTTGCCTTCTTCTCGTTCAAATCTTTCTCGAGCGCGAGACGGTGGTGCGTGTCCACCAACGCGTCGTGTTCGACCCGCAACGCCTCCAACCGGGACTCCACGTCGGTTTTCTCGCCTTCCATCGCCCGAAGCTGCGTCTTGAGCTTCTCAACCTCCCACTCCCAGATTGAGTTGGTTGACTCTGTCGTAGCCTTGTGCTGTTCGTGCATCTGCGCCGTCAAACTCGCGACTTCGCTTTCCTTTTGCTTGCACTTGCGTTCGAGCGTCGCACGTGCGTCCTCGAGCTTGCGCTTGGCGGATTCCGCGGCGACCAATTCACTCTTGACCGCCTGCAGCGACAACGTTTGGCTCGTTTGGAGCTCGTCCAATTGGCCTTTCCACTGCACCGTCGTTGCATCGAGCGCCTTTTGGTGCTTCCTTTCACGCTCTTCCAGCGCATCCTGGCTTTCTTGGGCCTGACGATACGCTTGATCCAGCTGCTCTTGCAACGACGCAACGAGCCCACTCGTGGACGACTCTTGGCTTGCCAACGACGTCCATTTTGCCTGCAGGTCGGCAATCGTCGCCTTGGCTTGGGCCAAGTGACGCTCATCCTCCTCTTGCACATCGGCGAGTTTCTTGCTCCAGCTCTCCTTTTCGGTCGTCTTGTCACGCTCGAGAGCCTTGGCTTTGGATTCCAACGCCTCGATCTGCTCTCGCATGGCCTGCGTTTCGCTGTCGTGTAGGCTTTGCAACGCATCGTACTTGTGCTGCCACGATTGAATCTGCTCTCGCATCTTTTCATCCTGCGACGAATTCGACAAGAGCTGGTCGTATTGCGCTTGCACGGACTCGGCATCGGCTTTGGCAGCCCGTAGCTGACCCTCCACATGCTGGATGGCTTTATCGTGGGCTGTCTTTTGGTCTTGGAGTGCCGCCTCGAACGCTTTCTTGGCTTGGTGCAATTCGTCGACCATGGCGCCTTGCGACGTGGCCTTGGACGTTCCTGCATCGACCTCGTCCCGCAGTTGCGTGTACTCGGCTTCCGCCCTTCGCAACGACATGGTTAAGTCATTGCACTGCTTTTCCAAATCACTCTTCTCCGACTGGATCGTTTTCAATGCTGCGTCCAACGCTGCCTGGTTGGATGCAAGTGCATCGTACTTGGCCTTCCACTCGTCGCTCTCGGTCGTTCTCGTTGAAGTTGGCTGTTGTGATTGCTTTTCCAGTGCCTTGACTTTGGCGTTCCATTCAAGGATGGCCACAGCATGCCCTTCTTCCAGCCTCTTCTGGGCTACTACGACCTCGTTGTACTTGGATTCCCATGGACTGCTCGTTGCCTTTCTTGCCTCCTCGCTCTCGTTGAATTTCTTTTCCCATGCTTTGCAGCTAGCGTCCAGATCCGACGTTTTGGTTTCAAGACCCCTTGTTTTCTCTTGTTCGGCTTGTACCTGCTGGCGCAACGCCGCGATCTTTTCTTCCAGATCTTCGACTTGCTTGTTTGCGTTGGCGGGTTCTACCGACCGTTCTTCGTCTCTGGTCTGTTTGAGCTCGGCAATTTCCTCGGCGTGTCTCTTGAGCTTGGCTGTTTGGTCCTTGACCTCGTTCTCACGCTCATGCAACTCTTTCTTGAGCGAGTCCACTTGCTCAGTGAGGGTTTCCACCGAGGCCTCCAACTCGGCCACGGCTTCGGGTGGCTGACTGTTCTTGTCTTCTTCGTCGCGCAGTTTCTCTTCGAGGGTTTTCACTTGGCGCTTGTATTGGAGCACTTCATTTTTGAGCGTCTCGAGTTCGTGGGTCAACTTGTCAAGCTTGTTGCTCTCTTCTTTTTCGCGGTGCTCTTGCTGCATTTCCGCCTTGCGTCGCAATTCCTCTTGTTTCTGGAGCTCCCGCTCGTGGGCATGCTCCATTTCGTCCAACGTTGTTTTGTGTTTTTCCTCTATGTCCTTGAGTTCTTTCTCTTGTTTCCGCTGCAACTCGCGCTTCTTGTCGTTGAACTTTGTTTCTGCGTTGTCCAAGTACTCGCGGTGCTCCGCGTCCAAGTCTTTGCGTCGTTTTGTCAATTTTTTCTCGAGTTCCTTGACGCTTTCGACTTCGTCGCTGTGGTCATTTTGCAATTTCTGTATCTTTTTCTCGATTGCTTTCTCTTCCACACGCAATTCGTCCTCCCTTTCCTTCACTTTGGCTTCGAGCGCCGCGACTTTGTCGGCGTGGTCTTCCTCTAATTCGCGCAGTTTTGCCTCTAGTTCTTGCGTCTTGTTGTCCAATTCTTCCCTGTGGTCCACCGCAGGGGCGTCTTTCTTCCCCAAGGGCTTCCTCGACGGCAGCGCCTTGATCACTTCGGTCTTTTCCTCCTCCTTTTCGTCGTCGTCGTCGCTTTCTTCTGCCGCCGTTGGTGGCGGTCTCAAGCTATTGGGTTTCTATGCCACGTTCGTCAACCACTTCATTTGGACGACGACTTACCCCCAGTCCCCCTACGGGTTTGAGCGCGCCAAGCCCTCCTGGTAGCGGCATCTAGAGGTGCCAAGAATGAATCCATGGTGCCTATCGGTGCTGAACAAACCTTGCCGATGGCGCCGAGCGGCTTTTTGTCCAGTCCTGACTTGACGGCGGAGAGCGTCTCGACCTTGGGTGCTTTCTTCGGTGCCTTCTTGGACTTCTTCCCCAAGATCTCGGCCACATCTTCCTTCTCCTTCTTCTTCTTGTCGTCCGTGTCTTGGAATTTCTTTCCTTGGACAGTCTTCTTCTTGTGGTCGTCGTAGAGTTTCCGATAATACTACACAAGGCATCGTTGCGACAGGTGAGGTCGCTGCCGTGCACCTACCTCGTCGCACGGATGGTCCCATGTGCTTGCCCCCGACGCAAAGTTGAAATAGTAAATTTCACCTGTATCCGTTGTCTTGCACGGCTTCCAATTCTCGGGCAGCGGGGCCTTCAACCCCTCCCGCGCGATCCAAAACAGGTCGCGCTCGGCGTCGAGGTCCATGCCGAGCCATTTCGCATACTCGAGGACTTCGTCTTCCGTGGGTTCGTAGTTTGGATCGATTTCCTCCTCCAATACGATGCTATCTCCCTGCCCCCCATCCATGCTGCCTCTCTACGGGTCCTTTCCCGGCCCAGTGATCGGTCACGCTGTGTCGCCGCCGTTTCAAGCCATCGAGAGTGCTCCAAGATATCAATTATCCGGAAATCCGGATACACTACTCGAACGAACGATATCGCATTGTGCAGCGATCACAGCTCTGTTTGGAATTGGCTTTGTAATGAACTGTTGAGCACAAGTGTCCGCGGTAGTATTGTCAATTTAGATGAGCACAGCCATCCTCGTTTTAGTTTAATTGGCAACCACACCGTTTTGAGTCCTATGAATGACAAGCAAGACACACCAAGGACTTGTCTTGACTGGCGGCGATTGCATCTCGGATGGCAGTCACGACTGAAGACCAAACTATAAATGCCAGTCCCTTGCGACGGAATGGAGGCACGGGGGTCAGCAGGCCTACGCCACTCGTTAGTGCGAACGAGAGGGCCCAAAACGGGTGCTTCAGGAGCGCCAAGACGGAGTCTGGTTGATAGTCGATGGCGATGGACGATATAAACACCGTGACGGCCACATCGTTGGAGCGTACCATCGCCACAAACTAACGTATCGCCATCGACGGCCAAGTTGTACCTGTGTCGAGAAAACGTGCTTTCGCAGAGTCGGCTGTTCAAGAAAGTCAAGTAGACGTCTACAAATATCAATTAAAAGATACCATGCAGTTGGTGGTGCTCTTGGTCACGCAGTCCATGAGTTTTACGCCCTCAACAACCGTATTGTGTTACTTTTTCAGTTTATTCTCAAACAGTATGGTGATTTTTGTACCACCCACTTTTTTTCGCACGCATCAAAATGAGCAAATTCGTTCGTCCAATCATACAAATGCATTCGTCTCATTTTAATGAGATTAATGCACTTCTTCCAATTTTGGCCGAGATATTCCAAAAAATGCGACGATTTTCCAACTGTATCATGACTTTTGGAAGCCACTGTACTCTGGCTCGTAGTTGATGGGCATGAGGGTCACCATGACCGTCGCGTCGCTGGCGCGCGCCGTGTCCATGAGGAAGGTTACGCCATCCACATTCCACGTTATCCGCACAGAAATACTCTTCATCAGTGTCGATGGTTCCAAGAGAAAGATACAGTTCCAGATGGACTTGTTGGCGTAAGCTCGGATCGTGTCCGAGAGAGGCATCGACGGCGCGCAACGAAAGCATGTGAGGAGCCATGTCGCGTGTGGCAATCTTGAGCAGGAGAACGAGAGACGCTTGGGCAGTGGCCATGAGCACATGAGGCAGAAACGAGAATGGAGACCAAATTCATCGTGCTGGTTGTCATCCGTGAATGAGTACGCGAGGCCGACACGAGTGGAGTCGTTGGAGGCAGGAAGCGAGTCGAAAGGAAACACGGCATCGACATCAAGGACGTACAAAATGGGTGGCCGGGACGACGATTCGTTGCAACCAATGTAGTTGGCTAAGGGGCCGAGGAAGTAGGGCGCGATGACGCGGCCTGTGCTAGCGCCAAGAAGACCCCGGCTGTGGTGGGTTGGTCATTGTCGCACTACTTTGAATAATGCCTCGTGGGCAATTCTTCTCGAACAATCTTGAAAAGTGGATTATTTCCCATTTTCAAGTATGATCGTTGCCCACGCAATACCGAGAACTCAGTGGATCGTAGCCCGCGAAATGCCTTCAACGCGCACACGAGTACATACATTCTCTTTGAAACGCATGAATGACTGCGTCTGTTGATGTGGTGCAAGCTGTGTCATCTACTAGTAGCATTAATCTGTTCAAGATGATGATGGCGGCGTCCTCAGTGGTTCCCAAATGAGCACGCCGTGACCTTCTCGCATGCCCAGACCCACGGGGACGTCCATCAAGAATGGCAAGTTGGCCGGTCGACTGAGTTTCCAACCCAACACAGCGTACGCACAAATGGCCTTGAGCTCGCCCGTGGCGATCTTCCGGCCGGGGCACATGCGTCCGCCAAACCCAAACGGCAACGTCGTGGTCTTGTTCAGGGCCATTTCCCCGAATCGATCGGGGCGATATTGATCCAAGTCTGTTTGGCCAGGGTAGTTCGCTCTGTCGAGGGACGCCGCCGACGAATGGACGACAATTTCATCGCCCTTCTCAAAGGAGTAGCCTTGGATCACGCACGGCTCGATACACGTTCGACCATGGCCTACCGCATGCGGCACGAGCCGCATGGTTTCATTAAACACCCAATCCAAGTAGACGCACTTGTCGAGAGCGTCGAGTGACGTGATCGAGTCCTTGCCGTCGGGGAACAACGCTTGCAAAGCTGCCCGGAGTTTGTCTTGGACGTAGGGGTACTGCGCGAGGTGGCTGAGCAAGAGCGAGATCGAATGGGACGTCGTGTCAAACGAACCAAAGAAAAACGTTTGGATTTGATCCACGAGCTCGTCGTGCGTGAGCGCGCCATCGCGGGCGGCCACAATCATGCAGTCGAGGAGACTTGTGTCGAGCTGGTCATTGTCCGCTGTATTCAAATACGACGTTCGAGCGGCAATAAACTCGTGGGTGTTGGCGCGAAAGGCGTCCCGAGCGGCGGCGGCGCGCTTGTTGTCGGCTGTCGGGAGACGCCAGAACCATTCCATGGGGACAAGGATGCGATCCGAGATAGCTTTGGCACAAACCATGGCATCATTTAGGATGGTCATCGACGACGGGTGGTTGGAGACGGCGTCGGGGTCCCACTTGTACATGACTTTGTGGAAAATATCAAATGTCGCGCGCGGAAACGCTTGATGTGTGTCCATCGTGACAACGCCTGTCGTCGGGTCATCACTTTCGAGTTGCAGTTTGCGCAAGAGTTTGTCCATCGTGTCGGCCACGTCGGTGGGCAAGTGGTCAATCTGCTGCATCGCGATGGCTTTCGTTGCGACCTTGCGAACCCGCACCCACTGCTCGCCTTCGATCACAATCATGCTCGCAGGCACGATCGAGCCAAACGCCTTGCGAAACGCGTCGCTGTTGCTAAAGTGCTTTTGGCGAGGCCCAAGCACGTCCTTGTACACGGCCGGGTCCTTTGTGAAGACAAGGCGCTGACCTGCCATGTTGACCTGAAACGTGCTCGACTCGGTCTCGCCGTACCAGGTCTTGGCGCGTTCAACGAGGCGGTACGAGATCGCCCCATCTTTGGCTTGGGAGCGGCGTCGGTCCAGGAGGAATTCGACGACGTTCAAATCGCCCAAGTGGCCCAAGACACGAGATGGTAATGACCCAGAGAGTCGTGGCGTGGGCAGTGACCTCATGGACGGAAAAGTTGAAATGAAAACTCGCGTGGGTCGTTGTGTTGGGGTGATAGGACCTCACGCGTTGGGACGTTGACATGTCAGAATATCCGAATGTATGCCGCGGGTTTTGACCAACTTCGGGCTTTTGATTGGTATTTTGACCGACTGATTGGACATATCGCGCAGAGAGCTCGACTGTAGTAGGGTAGGTCGATCGCATCCTCCTTGGATCTTTTCACGGACCGACTGATCCAGTCGTCGACAGCAATAGTTTTGTCGAGGTCCCGATTTGCCTTTCATGATGAACACGACACTCGGACAGGGCATGGCGTCGACCACCAATCCCCACTGTCGGAGGTGGTGCTGTCCCCGCGATGCCGCGCCTATGCTTCCTTGGCTGGCCATGAGCGAGTGAGCAAACGTCGTCAACGTTGTAGAGGCAGAGACCTTTCGCCGAGTCCTTGACAATCCAACCTAGCTCAAGATTTGCCGACAAGTATGCTTGCAACAGGGTTTCCTTGGTGCTGAGCTGGAAACTACGTGACGGATGTGGCCAGCCCTTCACTGAGGCATGAACGAGCGAGTTCAGGATGGACTTGGCGGCGACGGCGTCTACCGCCTGCAGGTGTTGCAGCTTAACGCGAAAGGCTTGAAGAGCATCCGCTAGTCCTCTGGACTTTGGACGGACCGACGCGCGGAAGCACGTCGGGGCCGCGAGCGTGCACGCAGCGGTCGTCCGTTCGGATAGAGTTTGCGACCCGACAACATTTCAAGTGACGAGCGAGCGAGAGTGGCGAGCATTCTCCGTTGCAAGGATAGTCTCAGAAGCATGCCCATGTGTCGGCAATCACGTTGAAGGCACTGGTGGTGTTTGTGCATTCGTCGCCATGTATGACCTTTGAAAGAGAAGCGCATACAGAGAAGGTCATCGCGATTCAACAAAGGAGAGATGCCTCAGCGCCAACATCCACGCAGACTCATGAAGCATCGGCCTCACCGTCCTCGACGAAAGGCTTGTGAGTGCAATGTCGCGAACACATGCCATCGCCGACATCATCGTCGCGTCAACCTACGTGCAGGAGCGGAAAGCTGTACTCGTACTGTCGAGCCTCGTTGACTCTTTTGCGTGGTTAAGCAACTACACAGCGACTGCCGCCGACGTATTCATCTCGATTGCATGGTGCCACGATCCATTCCCTCGACTGCCACCATCGTCATGCGTCGCGGATGACAGATGTATATTTTTACAGATGTGGTTTGTAGACACCACCATTGGTGGTGCGGATGTCCGTGCCTGTCTTGGCTTCCCCGCGAACGTTCTTGCTGTCCACGGGCTTGTGCCCAGTGTAGCCTGGGACGTTGTTGAGGTGGTAGAGTCGAAGGTCCTCGGCCTTGGTCCGCCCTCGCTCGGCGTCGCCCTGCACGACAGCCGTCGGATTGAACTTGGTCTGTGGGATGAACCCTTGGTACCGCGGGATGTGGAACGTGGCCTTTGTCGTGCCGTCAAAGAGGTCGGACGTGGTCGATGCCATGCCGTGCGTGCGGCTTACATACGGCCGACCGATCGGCTCCGAGCCATAGACACCAAAGTCAACTTGGTGGCTGCTGCTTGGTGTGCCATTGGGAATGACATGTTGGACAAAATCGAGCCAACCCGCTTGGCCCGGCGTTGTTTTCACGGTCTCATGGAGGAGGAAACCTACGTCACCTCAGTCAATGGAACCCGACGCATTCGTCCTACTGCTGAGACGCAAGACGGCTTCTTGGAAGATCTCCCACGAGACAAACCCGTCGGGGCATGTGTCAAACATGTGCGTGTAGATATCAAGGACGCGCGACGTCGGTGCTTTGCCGTACACTTTGCGGAGGAGGTGCTTGACGTCGTCACGGGCAATTTTCTTGCTCCCGCCTTCTTGGTTGGTCCCTTGCGCCAAGTCGTCAAACGCGGCCTCGTATGCCTCGAGCGGGATTTCGGCGATGCGTCGGCCTTGGTCCTGAAAGTTCAAAAAGTCCGACTGGTACAAACTCTGGCCGAGGAACGTGCGGCTGCCAGCGATTTCGACCGCGTCCTTGGATGACCGCGTCGGGTGGAGGTAGTCTTGTTTGGCCACGAGCCCAAAGTCGCCCCGCGTCACGGGCTCAAACGCAGGATTGACCACACGGACGCTCGTCACTTGGCTCTGGACGATGCTCGATCCCATTTGGCTAAACTTGGTCGCCCGGGCGTCATATGATTCGCCTGGTTTGAGCGACGGGCATTCCTGCGCCGCCCAAGACTTGAAGCCCTTGTAGCCCGACGACATGGCTGCGTCGACGTCGGTGAAGGAGAGGATGAGAACAACATGGCTCGCGACGGGTTATTTTTAGCCCACCGACAGAAACGGCCGGGTCAGACCGTATGGCCTCACAGGCTGCCACGTCATATGTGCATCAAGTCTACAGGATCGAGTACACGAACGAACGCATGTATTACAAAAACTAGCGGGTCATCGGTGTACGTCACACGTGGCGGGGAGCTTGCTGCCCGTCCGGCATCTCGTTCTAACTTACTCGGAGTATTCGCACGTGTCGGGGAGCGTGCAGCCCGAACGGCGAATCACGACTTGCGCAGCCCAATGGCCGGCTTCGACGCACTTTTCAATCGACTTGTCACGGGCCAATTGCGAGATGAAGCCACCGACAAAGGCATCGCCGGCACCGTTCGTGTCGACGATTTCTTCGGGCGCCAACGCGGGCACTTCGACCATCTTGATTTCGCCGTTGTGGACGACGATGGTGGGCTTGGCACCTTGGGTGAAGATGACGGTGCGGCAGCGGGCGCCCGAGGCCTTGGGCAATTGAGCCAAGCGGAGGGCCACGGCGGCGAGGTCATCGCCCCAGCCATGGGCCTTGGAGAATTCGGCGGCTTCGCTTTCGTTGCCAAAGACAAAGTCGGCATGGTGCATGGCGGCCATCAACGGGTCCTTGAAGAATTGCGAGATGAACGGCGCCGACAAGTTGAGCAAGAACGCCTTGTTGTGCAAGGTAGCGTGCTCGGCGATCTTCATGATCGAGGGGGGCGAGACGGTCAAGTGGAACCCAGCCGAGTAAAAGAACTTGGCCTTTTCGATGATGTCCTTGGACCGGTCGTCATCCAAGTGGGTCAATTCGAATTTATTGGCGGCCGACAGGTTGGCAACGAGCGAGCGTTCGCCGTCCTTGTTGAGGCAGACGGCGCACGTGCCGGTCGCGATGTCGGGGTGCTCCATGTAGTGGACATTCACACCGTCCTTCTCGGCGCACTGACGGAGCACCTTGCCGTAGTCGTCTTTGCCAACACAACCAAAGAAGGACGTCGCCTTTTGGCTGTGCTTCTTCAACATCCACTGGGCCACACGAATCGAGTTTTGGGTCGCGCCGCCAGCAATGAATTCCGCTTGGAACTCCTTGGTGATTTCGTCGTACATGGGCAAATGTTCGTCTTCGGCCAAGATCGCGTTGTCCATCTTGAGCTTGTACTTGGCCAAGAATTCATCCGTGACATTGGCCGAGATGTCCAACAAAGGGTTGCCGAGGCCGACGATCGAGTGGTCCAGGTTGCTCATGGTGCTGCTGCTGCTGCCGACAAAGGGGGAGATTGGCGAATGCGACCGTCGTTGAGATTCCACCACTCGTGGTTCACTCGTGGTGACTTCGATGGATGAGCACGTGTTGACACACGACGACATCTCCACTCATCTCATGTTTATTAAACACACTTTTTGTATCAGTGTTGAATCTGAATCCAAATTTCACGTCGTCGTTGAAGATATTCAAGTATTTCTCGATAAATTTTCGATATTTTAACCTTGTTATTTGTATTATGTGGATTCCATCTTGGTAAATCAACATTGTCATCCGGAAAAGGGCTGGCCATCACCCGTTCTTTCGAGCGTTTTGATTGGTCCATGGCAATAAAAACCCGTGTTTGAAATGCACCAATGGGATGACGGCTCTGGGGATTTCTTTGGGGACGTGCTTCCGACAGACGCTCCCCCATCTTCCAAGTCCAAGAACGATGTCCCAGCGCACTGCCGCCGCCGCCAAGCGCAGCGAGATTGAGGAAATCGACCTCAACGACGACTCGACTGCTGAAGTGCAACCCCTGGCCCCCAACGCTGGCAACCCGCCAGCCCATGGCGGCCACAAGAGCAGCGCCATGAGCAACATCCTGACCAAGTTTTGGAGCCTGGCCTTCCTCGTCGTCGCGACCCTCGGTCTCCATGAAGTCCGCTTCCTCCATGTGCTTCTCTACGCGTCCCATGCGAGCCGTCCGATGGTCAACCTCGGTATCTTCTGCTGCACGATCGTCGCAGTCCTCAGCGCGTACTTGGACTACTACCGCGCCATGTACAAGGGCGAAAAGGTCGAATACAAGAAGGCGCAATCAACGACCCATGCCATCTTGGCATCCATGTGCATTGCCGGCCTCAGGTTTATCTCATTCCTTCACCCTCGTCGTCGTCTTACCTGCGTCCTCGTAGTTTCTCCATTGGCCTCTGGCCCGTGTGGCACTGGATGACCGTGCCCATCTTGTTTATGTGGTTCTGGGGCTTCCTCGTCCCGCTCGTGATCCTCCTTCCGCCGATGGTCCAAAAGGTCGTCTTTGCCGGTCTCTACTTTTACTTTATGCACTCGTACTTGTCGACGTTCATGCTCTAGAGTAACAACACATACCCATGAAATACACTATGCCACTCATTTGAGCAATTGAGCTGTTCCTTGATGTGGGTCTTGATGCAAGGGCAGCAGCGAGAGACGACACAACCGGCCGAGACTCAACTCTTCCACGAACACATGGGCGAGCTCGTGGCCCAAGACGTTGCCGCCATGCACGTGAAAGAACTCGTCCTGCAAAACATGCACTTCAGCGCGAGGCAAGTCCTCGAAAGAGGTGTGTCGAGGCGACGACAACATAGCCAAGCTCCCAAAGCCACTCGGGCGCACACCTGCCACGTGTGCAGCTACGCGTGGAGTCATAGGCCTTGCAATTCTCAAAGGCCGAGTCGCCTTGGACGAGATTGAGTTTCGAGGCAACGCTTGTGGTCCATTTGGGCCGCACGGTCGTCGTCGTCATCTTGCCACATCGACTCAACGACGCGGCGAGTTTGAGTGTCGTCAACGTGAGCAATGACCGACCAGACAAAGCAGCTCGATTCGATCATGATGAAGCAGAGATCCAGCGTACGAGTTTGTGGTACGTCCAGAGATTGAGGTACGCGGGGCGACTCGGGACCAAGCAGAGGTTGGTTTTGTCCGAGTAAGAGGCTTGGGCGGATGCGTCAAAGAGGGCACACGAGGACTGTTAGTCGCACGCGCGCCGCGTCGAGAAAGGCCACGACGGCTGGCAACGCAACCTCCAGTCGCAGGAGTCGCGCGCTGAGCTGGCAGAGGAGGACGACGCGGGTGTGGTTGACGTGAGCAAGACCGATTCGTTGGTGCGGCCGTCGGGGGGTTGTGACATTGCCGTGATCAATGCGTTGCGGTGGAGCGCTTGGAACGTACTAGTAAACGTTTGGAACGACGTGTCGGCATGACTAATAAGCGCAGGCGGCCGTTGCGTAACAATGAGGGGGACGGGTGTCGGTTACGAGACTTTCGATGGGCTGTGCATCGCTTGAGGCTGCGACCCACGCATGTCACGCTGTTGTTTAGGTGTCTATTGTCCAATGGTATGGTGTCTTTCATATGACGCACTGACACCCTGCGTTAAAAGGGGTATGTGCATGCCATGGCGTATGTCGATGGGCATGTATTTGAAAACATCTATGCCTGACTGTCTCATCGACTACATCGATGTCGTTCACACCCATGGCATCTACGCCACACGCTTGCTTCGCTCGACGGATTCATACAAGTCGTGATGGAACCGGGCCGTCCCTTGCGGGGGGTCCTGTCGAAGCGGCAAGAGCGAGAGGCGACACAAGGTCCTCAGTGACAGGTCTTCGAGGAGCACGTGAGCGAGCTCTCGCCCAAGCAGGTTGCCTTCAACCATGTACCCGTACACGTAAAAGAGTTCGTCACGGAGGATGCAATTGAGGAAGAGCTTGGGCAAATCTTCAAGGAGGAAGAGATAATTTCGACCGACGACGACATAGCCAAGCTCCCAGAGCCACTCGGGCGACGCGTAGACTTGGCGAGCGTGCAGCATGCGTTTGGAAAAGGCCGTGTGGAGGCCAAAAGCTGCTTTGTAAGCCTTGCGATTCTCAAACACAAAGGCTGAATCGACTTGGAGGACGTTGAGTTTCGAGGCAAAGCTGGCCCACTTGGGCCGGACGGTCTTTTTTGTATCGAAGCGCTTGAGCACAAGCGCAATGACTTTGAGGAGCGCAAACAAGAGGAAGACGGCGACGAGAGACCAGACGAAGCAGCTCATTTCGTTCAAGATGAAACGAACGTCCCAACTTGGTAGTTCATGATACGTCCAAAGGTTGATGAAGTTGGGACGACTCGACACCAAACAGAGGTGGTTGTTGGACGTAAAGAAGTCGTATGCAGCCTTCTCGAAGAGGGCCCACGGAGAGCTGTTGAGACGGACAAGGGACGCGTCGCCGATGACGAGGAAGGCCATGACAATCGGTAGCGACACGTTGAGTCGAAGCGTCCGTGCGACGAGATGGCAGAGTAGGATGACCCAACTGAAGAGCATCGCGCGAGCATGGTTGGCCATCGTTGGAACGACAAAGTTGAGTCCACTTCGTCTATTGAACGAAATGTCGGCCCATTCATACAGAGCCCATCCGTTGTCCAAGACACACGAGCCAAGGCAGAGGACGCCGTGCGCGGCAGCGGCCTTGGCCACCCGGTGCGAGACGTCGGGAAGGGTCGTGGGCCAGAGGTAGGGCAACCGCGCCGATGTGTTTATGGCCACGAGGGTTGCACAAGCCAGTGTATACGTAATCATTGCGACAGCGTAACCATGGACGACGACGTGGCCCCATGCCCATCCGTTTTTGGACGTGGGCACGCCGAGAAACTCGGCCACGTAGAGGTCGCGGACAGCATCCGTGGGGAGCTTGGCTGTAAACATGTAAAAGTGGCCAAAGGTACCGGGGGCGTCGCGGAAGCTCCCGTCAAAGCCAGAGAGCAGCACCGATTCGTTTGTCATGCCGCCGGGCGATTGTAAGATCGCCGTGATCGACGCGTTGGCGTTGACTTGGTCGAAAATGAATGGCTGGAACGGCGCGTCTTGAAACGGATACTGGATCGCGAGAAGCGTGGCCACGTCACTCATGGCCACAGGTCGTGAGAAGCCATCGACGGGATTGCCTTGGATCGAATCCAGCGGCGAGTGAATGGCGTACGCGATCGTGCCAGCCGTAAAGGCGCGGGACGCAGGGCGAATGAGGTTCAACGCACAGCTTGTGAGTGAGACAATCCACGTGAGCTGTGTGTTGACCACGTAGAGCCGAAGCGCGGACGAATCGCCCGATGCGATGCCGCCGTAGGCACAGTCGACAAGGATGATCAGACCAGCATGCCATGATTCACCGAGACCTGCGACGACGGCCGAGACAAAGGTCAGGAGCACGGTGGCATCGTACGTCTGCGCCAGCTTGGACTTGGGATCGATGGTCGAGCAGAACGACGTTGACAAGGTGTACGTGGTGGCACTGTTCGATGGGGATGCTTCCACGTACACAACTGTTGAATTGAGTGCCGCCAACGTCGACGCCACTTGAGCGGGCTTGGTTTTGAGGTCCATCAAGACGGCTGGCATGTTTGTGCTCTTGTACGAAAAGTATGTGTTCGTGGCCCCATCGACACCACCTGTGGTGCCCACGAGCGACGCGCCGGCTGCGACAGTGCCTTGTATGTAAACGATGAGGAGGAAGACGCCGGCGGCAAAGGACATGCACGAAATGAGTGAATGCCAGGCGCTGCGCCCTTCGTGGTACAACGTCCCCTTAGCAGCAGTTGTCACAGCTTTGCCAAGTATGTCAACAGTTGGCGCCACTTTGTTCAGAGGTCCGAGCGTATCCAAGAGCGATGGGCCCGCGGCGGGTATAGAGTTGGTCGGCATCTTGCGTTGCCGTGGAGAATAGAAATGGGCCTGTCGGTTTCACAGCCTCCGTTTCGAGATGTCGGTTATATATCAGCTCTTGAATCTCTCGATGCTGAACGGCTCCAATCTAACCAGGTAACCAAAAGCTAGGCAATTTTTGTGGTCAACATTACTATTGGTCGTGACAAACACAAGCAACAGCCAAATCGAGTGAAGTTTGTTTTTTGCAGTGTATTTGCGTTAGCAATCACATGCGCTACGTCCCCACCTTTCCGTACAGGTCGTAACGAGGGGTGCCTTGGGTAGTCTCTTGCCGTAGTGGCAGGAGTGAGAGGCGGCACAAGTCCACGAGACGCAAGTCTTCTACGAGCACATGTGCCAGCTCCTGCCGCAATAAGTTGCCGTCGACGGTGTAGCCATAAACATAAAAGAGCTCGTCTTGGAGGATGCAATTGAGAGCGAGTTTCGGTAGATCATCAAGTTGGAAGAGTCGATCGTTGTTCACAAAAACGTACCCCAACTCCCAGAGCCACGTCGGCGACGCGTGTACAAGACCGCCATGGTGCTGGTGTTTGGGGTAGGCAGAGTGAAGACCGTGCACTGCGTCCTTGGTGGTGCGACCCTCAAAGACAAAGATCGTGTCGACAACTGGGGAGCTAGTCGACGCCGTGCCGGGCATGATGCGTGACATGGAACCAACGCGTGCGATCGCCAGGACTTTGACAATGACAAAGACGAGCCAGGCACAGACGAGCAACCAGTCAAAGCAGCTCATTTCGTTGACGATAGACGGGATGTTCCACGCCGAGTTCATGAAACGTCCACAAGTGATACGACAACTCATTCGAGGGTAGAAGTCAAAGGGCGAGAACACGACACGAGTGTGGCTCACACATGTGTGCGGTAACAACTTGAAGCTGTTGGTGTACACGAGAGAGTCTCACTCGAATCTGTCGTAGAGATCGTGGTGGAGGCGGGCCGCTCCTTGCGGAGCTTCATGGCGCAGAGGAACGAGCGAGAGGTACACCAAATTAACCAAGTGCAAATCTTCCACGAGCAGATGGGCCAACTCCCATCCGAGTACATTCCCGTCGATCGTGTAGCCAAACACATAGAAAAGCTCGTCTTGGACGAGGCAGTTGACGATGAGTTTGGGCAGATCGTCGACGTGGAAGAGATGGGTCCACGCGACGACAACGTAGCCCAGATCCCAAAGCAAGTCGGGCGATGCATACGCTTGCGACTCATGCACGATATGTCTCGAGTAGGATGTATGGAGGCCATGGCCAGAGGTCGATGCCTTGCGATTCTCAAAGACAAAGGTCGTGACGACGTCGTCGAATGGGTTGGAGACAAAGTGAGTCGGTGCAGGCGGTTCAGGTTGGACCCGCGGGTGCGATCGAAGCCTGTTGAAGCGAAGCGTGGACAGCTTGACGACGACAAACGAGACCAAGATGCCGACGAGCGACCACACATAGCAACTGGCTTCGTTCGCGAGAAAGAAGGCGAGACCCTGCGCTTGCACGTCGTGGTACGTCCACAGATTGAACGAATGGGGGCGGCTGTAGACTAGAGAATGCTGTTGGTTGGTGTAGTAGTAGACCAGACTCGCGGCATTGCAGAGGGCAAAGGGCGGGCTGTTGAGTGTGGCAAACAACGCGTCGCCAGCCACGACAAAGGCCAAGACGACTGGGAGGGAGACATTGAGTCGCAGGAGCCGCGCCGAGACAAACGCGAGGAGAACAACCCAGCTGAAAAAGATGGCGCGGGCATGCCAGACCATGTGCATCTCGACGCTCGAGAGTTGGTATCGTGCTTTCACCGACGCGTCACTCCACTCGTAGAGGGCCCAGTGGTTGTCCAAGAGACAGGCACCAATGCTGAGGATGCCGTGGCCGACAGCAGTCGTCGTCACGTAACGCGCAACGTCTGGGAGCGTCCAGAGCCACGGCATGCGTCGCCCGACTGTGGGTGTGTGAACCGCCACGAAGCAGGCACAACACAGTGTATACGCAATCCCGACGACCGCGTAAACACCCACGACGACGTGGCCCCACGCCCATGCGTTTTTGGTCGTGGGCACGCCAAGGTACTCGACGATCGCGAGGTCGTGCACGGCGTCGGTCGGTCGTTTGACCGTGAACGAATAGTACCGACCAAAGACGCTTGCTGCGTCACGGTACGCGCCGTCAAAGCCCATGATCAAGATCGGTTCCGACAGACGAGTGGACGATGGTGACGGAATCGTGACACTGATCGAGCCATTGGGGTGCACTTGATCGTACGTGAGTGGTACGAAGGGTGTGTCCTCAAAGGGATAATGGATGGCCAGGAGCATCGCAACGTCGCCCTCTGGCTGGAGTGGTCGCGAGTACCCATCGGTGGGCGTCCCGTGGATCGAGGCAAACGCTGTTTTGATCGCCATGACCGACGTCGCCGACGTGAATTGCCGCTGCGTCGGCCGCACGACGTTCAAGACGCCCGTGGTGATGGAGACGATAAACGTCAGGTTGGAGTCGACGACGTAGGCGCGAAGGACCGATGTGTCGTCGGATGTGATGCCTTCAAAGTTGCAATCGACCCACACACGCCAGTCAGGCTGCCATGGATCGTTCAGACCCGTGAACACGGACTCGAGAAACGGGCGGAGGAAGGTAGGGTCGTAAATCTGAGCGAGTTTTGACGACGACGGATCGATGGTCGAGCAAAGCAACGATGTGAAGGCGTAGGAGGCATTGCTGCCGGTCGGTGCGACATCAATATAGCCCACGATGGCACCATCAACGAGGGCTGCCACCGCCGCGCCCACTTGGGCTGGATTTGTCAGGACGTCGTTGAGGACGGCTGGCATGGTGAAGCTGTTGTAGTACGAGTAGATGTTGGTTGAACCATCGACACCGCCGCTCGAGCCCGCCAACGAGGCACATGCTGCCAACGTGCCTTGGATGTACACGACGAGCAGGACGACACCAGCCGCGAACGAGACGAGGGAGTGAAGCGACGCCATGCCACCGCGCAAGCTGTGGTACAAGGCGGTTGGTGCTTGCTCGTCCGTCTTCTCGGCGCCTCCGATGACATCGTCTTCCTTGGGGGCGGGGATCGGTTCTTTGCTTGACCTTGCTTCCATGTGGTGCAATACGCTCTCGAAATGTTGGCCTGGTAATGAGTCGATTTGACCGCCACCCCATTATCATTGGCGAGGCTATTTAAAGCCAACTCCAAACCAACCAACGAGCGATGGGCGTGTCTTTGACGAAGGATCATGCGAGGAGTGGATCTTTGTGCATAAATGTCTCTGGGATGCTTCAAAACCGCCTGACAATGCTGCAGGCTCGCCGCCAGCTTCGCCTCGCTTCCTCAGTGACCTCTCTATATTGGTTTTCATCGTTGCAGAACGACGCACTTATCACTCGTTTGTTCTCGGCAGGCAAGTCGACCTCACTGTGGCCAGCTGTCCCATCATCCATTGCAACGAGATCGCCGTGGCGACGTCATTGCTCCTTTTCATCTTTTTCTGGCTCATGTGGTGACTTGCTCGCGATCAAACCGCCGCACGCGCCCGCACGCGCTGCGGCTAGAGGGTGAAAACAAAAGATACCTCGAATAACCATGAGTGCGCCCCCATCACAATACATCAGCTCGAACTACGGTCGATCGGATTTGGCACAGGGTCGGGAACGAGCGCCCCACATCGCCGCGACATGCAACTTCGTTTGAAACTGATTTCGAAACCGTTCGCATGTCAGCATCGAACCACCTCGTTCGAACTGCAGGCGTGGGTCCATCAAGTCAATGGTAGAGTTCGGCTTGGTGCAGTCGACGTCGCCCGGTTTGAATTCGACATGCATGACATTGCCTTAGCACTTTTTATCTCGTTCGTGGGATTGCCCCTCCATGGACACACGAGTGTAAAAGAACGAAACAACGCACAAACAAGTCTCGCACATGCACGTGTCAGCATCAAGAGTATGGGGGAGTGCAAGCGAACGATCAAACTTCTCAACGCTGATTGCATTCAACTAACTTCCATCACGCAGCAGAATAACTGCATATAGTGTCGAAACCCCGAGCCGATCTACTACAGACAAAATGATATGTTGTGAGTAGTTCGAGCTTGCCACGAAACAACCAGTGTATTGAGTCAAGGTTTTGGTCTCATGGTTGGCTGCTGTGGCTTGCCCCGCTTAGTTTATTCCGATGGGCGGCTTCACATTGCAATGTCCGTTTCATCGGTTAAATTAAGCGACCGCATCTCACGCACACTGTACCTCCGCCCACATCTGACACGACACCCCATGGTGGCCAACAAGTCTGCACCGCCGCCACCACCACCGGCGAGGCTGCTCACGAAAGGCTGGACGGATACCGTCTTACGAGAATCCACGTCGGCGCAACCGGCGATCCCAACGCACCGTGGTGTCTTCGCGTCGATCGCGTCGATCTCGTCCTTCTTCATCGGCCTTCTTGTCTTGTACATCTACGCTTGCGGCGCCAAGTCATCCTTTGACGCGCTCATTGGCACTGAATTTGGCGTCGACGGCACCACAACTATCTACGCTGGTTACCAAAGCCCCAATATGGTGGCCTTTGTCCGCGCCTTAAAAGGCAACGCAGCGGCCGTCGTCACCCCGTTTCAAGCGCTGGCAACGAATGCGTCCGTCGTCTACTTGGTTGATGACGGCCAAGATGGGTACATCATGACGAGCGTCCCCTGCGAAGTCGGCGGCACCGTCGGGGACATCAACGCGCCAGACGCCGCGCGCAACTTTGCCAGCTTGGTGTACGCCAGCCTTGGCGCGACCTTATCGAGCGACCTCGTTGGCCTCATCGACTGTTCGTTTGGGGCAATCACCAACCAGGACGCGTCCACATTTCGCATCCACATGGTCGACCGCGCGCTCTCGTACATTACGACATTGAGCACCGAGGCGCTGCAGATGCGTCGCCCGACGCTGCGCCAGGTGGTCGTGAGCACGCCTGTCGTCGTCGTCAACATCACCGTCGCGTCGATCCAAGTCACTGCCGGCGAGGCCACGGAGGTCGTATTGACACGACCCCTCACGGCCGCCGACATTCGCACGGTCGTTGCGATCGAGTACCCGTTTGTGGATGCGCCGTTCGTCCCGTTCCGCGTCGACGCAGTGACCAAATCGGCTCACATTGAAGCGACGCTCGTCTGGCCCCACGGACGAGACGAAGCCGTGATACTCATGGCGTTTGATGGCGCGTACCGAGAAGCCGACACAATCTACGCGTGCTACTACACGTACACGTACCACCTCCCAACGGACGGTGCCGTGAACCTGGGCCAACTCTATTTTCTCGGCGTCCCACACACGCAAAACGCGTGGGCGTGGGGCTACTTGGTTGTCTTTTGCCTTTTTGCCGGCTACGTTGCCTTTGTCATAGTCGTCGCCCTCGCCGTCGGTGTTGGCACGAGCCGCAAACTCGGCCACAACCTTGTCTTTACGCTACCCGACGTGGCCCACCACCTCACACACGCGCTCATCGCCGTCGCCGTCGCGTGCATTCCCTGCTGCATCCTCGACAGTGGCTGGTCGCTCTACACATGGGGCGCCTCGTCGGCGCTCATGCGGAGTCCGTACTACCTCCTCCACATTCCAAGTCCAACGTATATCCGTGGCGCGCTCGTCAGCTGGGTCGTTCTCGTGTGCCACGTCACTGCGCGTCTCTTGGCCATCCATTTCAACTTGGCCGTCGTCGTTGCACTGCCGCTGCTTTTGGACCTCGAGAGTATCTTCTTCACGGGCACGTGGGGACTTTATGTGGACTTGTCTGCCCAATACCTCGTTGACATTAGCGCCGACTCGCTCACGCCATCCCGGCCATCGCACTTGGCGGTGTGGTCGTACCACCCCCTCCTCTCGATCGACCCACGGTTTGTAGTCAATGAAATTAGCGGGTTCGTGTATGCCACGATCTTTCTCGTTGGCGCGCAGGTCCTTTTCAAAGCCATGGGTGTCCTCGTTGCCTCTTGCCGTCAACATGCCGCCGTCCAGCCCATGCATGATGGCCCAACAACATCGTTTCCATTTGAAGACTGCTTAACCCACACGTCAGCCCATGGCCTCCACGCACCCTTTGACAAACATGTCGAAGTTGGTGGCATCGTCTCAGCCTCGCCGGCGTGGGTGTGGCACCTCGGATACGTCGTCGTCGACGATCGGTTCCTCTTCTCTCTCACGGACGTACCCAAACTCGCCGTCAACATCGCGACTCGCACCGACCATTTCTTCATCTACGGCTACGGCGTCCACCACACGAGGCAGCTCACGACACGCCTCCACCACTACCTCCACGAGGACTTTGAATCGCTCGTCGCCCTCACACGACTCACGCTCGAGCCACTCACACAAACATGGCCGTTGGATGCAGAGAAGCACGTGAATTTGTACGACGCTGCCACTCAACGCAGCACTGGCGCCGCGATCTCGAAGCGTGCGTCGGCCGCCAACCGCGACTAGTCGGAGCGCCACCGAAAGTGAAAGTGGTGGTCGGCAATAAACGTACTGATAAATTCAAGGCGTGCGATTTCCTGAGTTGGACCACGTGTGACAAATGGGCCATCGACATGGCGGTCGACTCCATGCGTTGCAATACGATCCTGCAAGACGGTGTGTTGCAAGTCTCTCAACCTGCTTTGCTGATAAATCTATGTTTAGCTT